>CAEFZX010022036.1:0-15009 GCA_903066825.1 Alfaro cultratus | reverse complement strand
CTTCATTGTTGTTTTGCACTCGCGTCTCCTGATTGTGTTTATGCATGTGGGTTCATAAACTGGAACCAAACATGACATCCTCCTGGGTCTCATTTAGCTCTGTAGATTTTCATAAAAAAAGTGCTTATTGAAACGGTCGGGTCTGATGTGATGTTTACATAATGTGTAATGCACAGACCCATATATGGTGTGCTGCATTAAAATGTGTGAATTTTCATGAATGCACACCATATGAAAGTATTTGAAAAATGATGAAGTTGTACTACATCTTCACTGACGCGCAACTATGGACCAGGGGACGTATTAAACCAATTCAAACCCGCTGATATTTAGGCCTACCTATCAACGTACTGTAGGTTCAGTTAGAAAATATTGCCAGGATGGAACTAGGCCAGCTAGCCAGATAAATAAATAGATAGAGCTAGCTCACCAGGTAAATAGAGTTAGCTCGCTAAATGCACTAAGTGGTTTGTCAGGCTCTTAGAGGGTTGTAAAATGTTATCTTTTATATAAAAATTACAGCATAAAGATGAACAAAAGGACAAACAAACAATGCTGAATAGAAAGAAAATAACAGAAACATATTTTTCACCTCATAGACATTGAACTGATTCTGCCCCCTGGACAGCTCTCTGTAGCTTGTGGTGAACTCCCCAATGAAGTCGTGGCTGCAGACAGAAAAACAATGTATAAAAACAAAACAAAAAAACAATTGTCTATTCAAATAGGCAAGCAGGAGACATCATTTCATAATCTAAGAGGAGTCGATGTGTCTTTCTTTCCGTCCACATTTCTTTCTTAATTTCGCCAGATGTTTGCCACATTTCTTTTCTTGGAAGAAATAAGTTTTAAATCAGTTTGCTTTTCTCAAAATCTTGGCCAGAAACAAAAACACACACACAATAGAAAAAGGCTTTTACCTTCCATCTCGATCCCAGTCGTACACGTCCACCTTCACAGTCCTAATAAAAAAATTCAACATGAGACTTTTTTCTGCAAATTCCCTCCTAACCACACGGCCTCATGTCAGTTAAAAAGAACAGCAGGTTCTGGTTTAAGGGAAAGGGAAAAAAATCTCTCCATCTTAGCAGGAGCAGATAGAACAATTATATATTGAATAAATGATAAATCACACTGAAGGAGTGTTGGCGCCGCAGGAACTGGTGATTATCTGAACTCTGGGCTCAAATTAGTCCAGAGAGAGAGAACAATTTTGACATGTAGGAGAGAATCATTTGAAGTTAGCATGCATTAGCATAAAAATGATTTCACCTTCATGTTAATTTGCTCAGTTGTGTGATTTGAACATCACAGTAGTTGGCTAAAGTATTGCATGTTACTGAAAGTCATTAGCATAGACAGCAGAAAATGTGAGCATATTCTGCTCTGACTGCAGCTGGGAGGGACTGACACACGATGACCAGGTCGTAGGTGAGAGCTTTGAGACACAGGAGGCGCTCTGTGGTCACTCTGTCTGCCATTACAGTAATCCCTTTTTGAAAAGTACATACAGAGTGGTCTGAGAAAAGTGTGCAAACTCCAGCAAGTGACTTGTTGCATGACGCAAACTTTTAAAAAGCATGGCTAGCCTCAGCCTTACAGCAGGAAAAGACCAGGAAATACATAACTGCTGGCTTTACTGTCAATGAAAACTGTTATGTCCATTTAATCTATTTTGATGTGCTAACATATAGAGAATATTGTTGCAAATTTTGCACAAAAAGTTACGATACCTTTGTGTAAAGGAGTAAGCTGATTAAGCCGACAAGTAATGAGTGTTTGTAGCTTCAAAAGGTTTTCTGTGATTAGTCTGAAAGATGTACGTTGCTGTGAATAATTTACACTTCTATCTTGAGAATCACACAGTCTGAGCAATCTCCATTAAATCTTATAAATTGTTAGTAACGTAAATTTGGAAAGTATTTTAAGACTTAAAACAACAGAATTTAGGGGCTGCATGCTTTATACTCCCATGACGAGATGTTTTGGAAAAGTTTGGCTTTTATTTCTTGCATTGTGACTTTGCATTTTTGTGTTTCATGTTGTAAAGAACTTTAAAATGCCTTGTTGTTGAAATGTGCTATAAAAATTGTATTTGACTTAGATTTTGATTATGAGTGAACAACCGATGGAGGTCATTATTTTCTAAAGTTGAAAAATATGAACAAAACAAGGAGCTGCAATAGTATCACTAAACATTATGATGACAAATTAATATTCATTAAAATAACTCATTAATATCATCCTTCTTTTTTCCATCTGCACTATAGAGTAGAATTTTAATCCGTGGCAGATATTGCAAAATATTACATCAAGGCCTCTGAAGTTCCCTTAAAATAGGTGATTTTAGGATTCTTGTAAACCAGTAGGGTGCTAAATTAAACATCCTGCCTGCTTCACAAAATAAATGGACTTATTGTAAGATAATGTCTTAATATTAAAAAAAAATATCTGCCCTTATCGCCATTATGTAAAAATCTCTGTTTATTTGTAGCTTGGAGATTGTTAATAACGTATGAATGTTTATTAATAAGCAAATATTACAAATATGTTGAATAAACAAACTAATAAAAAGCTGTAGTGAAGCGGGGCTGAGTAGGATCTGTCTGCATTCGTCTCTCCCATAAACTGCCGATGGGAGCAGCTCTCAATTTATTCCAGTGTGCTGTGAGAGCCGACTGTCAGACATGAATTCATGTAGTGTTGTTCTATATGATAATTGCATGAAAAAAATTCACATCTGTAGCTACATTTTCATCTGTAAACTCCTAAAAGTAGCGTTCAGTTGGCCAGATCCTAGCATCAACAAAGAATTTAATATGGAATGATTAAAGGTGCATCACTTAACTTTACACAAGCATCTGCTGTTCTAAAGGGTGGACAATATGTGGTACTGTAACACCGAGCGGCCGCTGAAAACACTGTGGACGGTCCGGCCCGATTGGTATGTATGAGACAGCGCTGTGTGAACACTGAGTCAGTCTCAATAACACCAGTGCTGGTCCCTGGGACACCATGACCGACTGCTGGCATTATTCTGACCGCCCCAGTAACAGGTGATGTCATCCATTTTAAAAGTCAACTTGAAACTTGTACCCATATAATCACATTTTTTTAAGACTTGAGTGCTTCTCTCTTAATTTAAAAACATCAAGAAATTTGTGAATCCCGGGATAATAAAGCGTTGCGAATATTCCCGACCTGTCATAGTCGCCGTTGCAGAGGGCTCTGACGGGGATGGTGAAGGGCTGCCACACCGGATTCAGCGTGTTCTTGATTACCTCCGTCTTGTGGCAGATGGTGAACCTGCCAAAGAAAATGAGATATGAGGCGATAAAAAGAGCGTGCAGATAACTGTGCGCAGATCATTACGACAGTGTTAGAAAATTCTAGATTAAAAATAGAATAATAAATCTTTGCCAAGAAACTCAGAAATGTTCTAGAAAAACAAGGACATTTCAGAATTTGAAAAGTCGAGTTTAATCTCAAAATCATTTAATTTTTTCTAGGAATTTTTTGACTTTTCAAACTCAAAAAATGTCCAAAGGTTTTCAACTTTGGAAGCTCAGAAATCTACATGTTTTTTCTAGAAATTTTCTGAGATTAGTCTAAAAACGTTTTGAGTTTTTGTTGTAGAAAATTCAACAACTTTTCAAACTCAGAAATTTTCTTGTTCTTTTCTAGAAAATCTCAGAAATTAATCATTTTCTACTAGAAATATACTCTTTTATTCTTTTCCCATCAACAGTGGCCCTAAAATCCATCTGCTGTATTTTCTTTATAATTCGGCACAAAGCTTTCAAGGCGACTGTGAATGTTTCTGCATAAGTACTTTTGTGAAATAGAACAATTGCAGATGAATATTTATTGCTGCAAACTTCTCTAAAAGGCACATCTGTGGAGTAAAGTAAAAACCTGAAAAAAAAAAAAAGATGGTAAAAACTGCATTAGAAGACACAGGCGGCCGAGTTAATTTATGTTCAAAAAGTAAATGTGTTAATTGGTGTCACTGAATGGATGCTTGGTATGTAAAATCTCCCGGTGCATTCTCAGAACATCTCTGTTATTTTTTAAGCCTGGACTGAGCAGCACCAGTGACTGCTGAGGTTCAGTGCTTCCATCAGCGTCGTCTATTAGTAATGGTGGTACTTTGGGATAATTGCCTGAAAAGGTTTCTCTATGCAGCCTTATCCTGTGATCCCTAAAGTTGAACGAGCCTCGGCTTTATTAGTTAATAATGCGGAACTGAACATGATTGACTGGATGAATTTAGAGATACTCAACATAAAATACTCAACAATGTTTTTCAACGTTGGACAGCTGTGGATATGCAGACGGTAAGATCTGTATTAAACACCTCAGTTTTTCTCAGTAAACATCATTTTACTATTTCTATTGACATGAAATTTACACCATTTGTCAGTACCAACACATGTGATATAAAGCACACTAACTGATTAGTTTATAAATTAAGACATGTGCAGTAAAGTGGATTGATATGGGCTATACGTACTGAAGAGATGAGGAAAATCATCTAAAAGCAAAGTACCAAGATGCTATTGGTCAGTATTCAGAACGCTTCTGGTTGCTGCGTGCAAATCAATATCAGACATCAGATATAATATTATCTTTATCAAAGCTTTCCTATTAGCAAAGTTTTGCTCAGAGTGGTGCTAGAGGTAAAAGCAAAGAGACCTTCACAAAAAAGGCTCAGTGTTGCAAAGAACACTAATAGCACGACATCTGCATTTCTAAACCTCTGAATGTTCCAGCCGTTGGATTCACAGAGAAAAGCACAAAGTTTCACCAAATACCAGCCACAGCCAGGTTTACGCATTCAGATTATTTTACAGAGTAAAAACAACATTCAAAAGAGTTGCCCAAAAGCCAGCAATATTAATATTTAGTTAGCAAGTTAAATATGTAGTTTACAAACTAACAATTTAGCTCTGAGCCAGCTTTGTATCTAGGCAGCAACATATCTAGATAGCTCAGAGCTAAATATTTAGCTATTCGCCGTGGCTGTAGATCCATTGGTACATTACATTGTTTATCATTGCAAACAATGATAAAGAGGCGACTCATGAATCAGAAATTATAAAGAGGTTCCCCAGACGCAGCTTTTTATTTTTATTTATTTTCTGGGAGTTCACCTCCGCTTATCAGCTGATGACTTTGAATGCATTTCCAAACATTTAGGGCTGAGGTACTTTAAATATTTAGTTTGAAGCAAAATCTTGAGTTTGTTAGATCAATTGTTGCTAAATATTTAGTTCAGAGCTAAGTATTTAGCTTGCTAACGAAATATTTTGGTTTGAGCTAAATGTTTTGCATGTGAGCTAAAAATTTCATTTGGAAACCAAATATTTCTTTTGCAAGTTTTAGACAAATTTATATGTGTACTCAATGATTATTTTCTTGTTAGTCCCATTTTTGGGGATATTATTTGTATGTTAAATAAAGCAAATAATTTTAAGGCCACTTACCCAGAATTTCTATTTTGTGGACTAATTTATTTTTATTTCTTTGTACATGCAGATCACTTGACTGCTTTTTTGTCAGTGGCCCTATTAAAAACACATAAACTGGGAATTGTAATTTTATTAATAATAATTTTACATGCTGTATGAAGAATTTTCATACAAAGAATGTTTTAGATCTAATTTATTCTCAAGGAATACAGTGAATAGTGCAGCTGGAAAATATTCACAGCGCTTCATTTTTTCACATTCTGTTATGTTGCAGCTTTTTTCTAAGTTATATTAAGTTAATTCCTAAATAAATACCCCATTTTGACAATGTGGAAAAATGTTTGAGATTTTTACAAAATAATTATAAATTAGAAAAGGCCAAAGAAATCAAATGTATGTAAGTGTTCACAACCGTTGCTTTATAATTTGTTGATCTGTCTTTGGCAGCAATTACTGCTGCTGTGACAAGCCTGTTCCTTGCAAACTGAATCATTGAATTACTTTTGGTTGGTCAACATTCGTAGGAGTTTGTGTCCAATCTGAACCATCCTGTCCTGGCTAATTAACTTGGAACAAAACTCTTTCTGTCAGCAGCAGCGTTCCATTGACCATATCATTGCGCAATTTGGCATTGTAAAAATAAATGTGCTTAATGGAAACTTGCCAGTTTCAGAAGAAACATGTTTTTCAATAAAATGTTTTTGAGCTAGGATGAGGTGGCTTTTAAGGCTGAATAACATTTTTGTTTTTTGCAAAACTGTGATGGAAACACTTTCTTCCAATCACACAAGTCACAAGGTCAACAAATGGATGTTAGTATCAGCATCAAAGAAAAGACAAAGAAGGAAATGGTAGGATGACGATGAGCAACATGGTTTTTTTTTAAATTGCATGGATAAGCTTATTCACATGTGAATTTAACTGAATTTATTTAATAGAATCACTGCAAATGTTAAATTATATATATTTTTTTAACATTATCAGAACAGTGGCACAGTTTTGCGCACATTTGTAATGGAAAAGCAACTACTGAGAGTTTATGATTGCTGCAATTCCATTGTTCAAACTTTAAAAGTAAAAGAGGCCCGTCCAGCCAAGAACGAGTCATACTCACGTTCCGTCCTCATTACTGCGGTAAAACACCAGGAAGGGGTCAGACTTTCCGAAAAAATCTTTCTTATCCAGCTTGTTGGCACACAACTGCATCGTAGCGATATCCTGACGGAGAAGACAAGCGGGTTTTCAACATAATGGTTCTGATGCAAGTTCTGTTCAAACGGGGCAACCTCTTTTCCTAAGGCAGACATTTTCTGTCAGCTAGTGCAGAAACTTGGTGCAAGACTTTGGCAGAATAGGTTTGGAAAGTGATTGGCAGAAAAAAAAAAAAAAAAAGTATTCCATGGTGATTTAAATATGAACCAAAACATTAAGAAGGATCACTATGAATAGTTTGGTCATTTTTGCATAAGAATTACACAATTTATTAGGGAGGAAAATAAATCTTATTAGGCCATGTCTGCAATATAGTGGAGGAGGCAGAGAGGGATCGCTTCATGCATATGTATGAGTGGCTATGGCTGTTAATGAGGAGCTGTGTTTTCCCTGCTTCTGCGCAGAGATGCCTGGGACAACCGAGGCAGGCAGGAAGGAATTAAAGATAGACAGATAAATAATTAGACCTTTTAGTTGATTTCTCCTGAGGGAGAGCATCTTGGGAAAACCCTAAGCTTGCCACTGACAGCAATTGGATCTAGTTAGGGAGCAAAAATCTCCCAGAGTAGCAATGGTAAACACGACTAAGATAAGCCAGTTTATATAATGATCTCATGAGCACACATGTGCACTCGGAAATTCTCCCAAGCGTCTGATCGGCTGGTTGTGGAGTTAATACATAAGTGTGTCGGGGGGTTGGGGGGGTGCTGTGAAATTGGAGGGGAATTTTGCTTCGCGGCAGAAAACCATCTTGACAGTTTATCTGAAACCTGTTCAGAGGAATGTGGAGCGCTCTTGCTAATGAAATGTGATCTGTTTAACCTTGGATGGGGTTGGAGGAAGTGATGTGTGTACACACATGTTTGGGGGTATGGAGGAAGGTCCTCCAGTGGGGAAAAAAGGGCAGCTTGTGAAAATGCAGAATTGATAGTGTGAGATTTATACAAAGTTACAAACATGTGAGGCACTTTAAATTGGGCTTTTAAATCCAGAAAATGCTACATTGAGCCCATCACAATACACTCATTTTCTGGGAAAAAAAAAAAAAAAAGATTTCTGAAGGGCCCTTTTGTTTTTGTCCAGAGGAAAAAAATGGCATGGGGCTCCGAGAGTCTGTCTGTGTACAACCCTGGTATAAAGTCTGGGGAGTTCTGTAATAAAATGTTCTCGCCATGTTTATATGTACTAGGATTTGTTGCTGCGTGTGAACACAGGCAAAGGCAAACTGCTACAGCGACTTCATAAATATTGAAATGAAAATGTAGAATATTCAGTCTGGATTTGGGTATGTTGATGAGTGTGTGTGCGTGTGTGTGTGTAGGTGTGTTGTGTGTGTGTGTGTGTGTGCGTGTGTGTGTAGGTGTGTGTGTGTGTGTGTGTGTGTGTGTGTGTACTGACCCTGCAGTTACTGAGCTCCTCCGCTGCCAAGATTATGACTCCACACTTCTTCCCTGGTATCCCACTGAGATCATAAAGAGAAGGAGACAGAGAGATGCAGTAACTGTATCGAGGCGTAAATAATAAAAATGGAAAGCAGATGTCATTCATAGCTGAAAGCTGTTATTGTGCCAGCAGACAGCCCGACATCCAGTTACTTGTTTCCCAGAAAAAAAATTCACAGAGGGACTCACACTTACTCTGTAATGGGCGAGCCAATTCTAAAAATGGACTACCAGTGGAAATGAGACGACATAGCCAACGCCATGCAACACGGAAATACACATTTGAAACCAAAAATATACACACTTTGTTAAGATCGTTTTTGTCACTGACATTAAATTTGGACAATTTTTTTGTGTTTTTTACTTCAGGTAGGGTTAGGAAAATGATTTATCTTTGTTAATACAAAAAAATGAAGAAATAACTTAAAATATTTTTTATTACTGTCTTTACATACAGAATTGCTTCCTACCTGTATAAATTGGGATAAATGCTTTTGGTATTCCCACAATGGCTTACTGGAATATTGGCCCATTCAAATACCCTGTGAGTTTTTCGGGTGTGAGATCAGTGGCTTTATGAGTCCAAAATATAAAATTTGTTGCCCTTGAGCTACTTTGGTAATAACTTGACAGTTTGTTTAAGTTTGTTGCTCATTTGGAAAACCTGTCTGTTCTTGAGCTTTAACATTGCCAGCTGTTTTCACAGGATCCTGGGCTATTAAATGACCTGTTGTATATCACCATCAATTTAAAGGCATTTATTTTTCTACACTTTTATATTACAAGAAACCAGGGCCGGGAATTCATAACTTTAGTTTTTAATAATTAATTAATAGATTTTATCGTGTTAACAGTTTTAGGCACAATTAATTGTACTTATTCACACCAACGCAAAGATTCTGGCTGGAACTTTTGTATTGGCGCGTTTCTGGTACACCAACAAATACGACACGCAACAGTAATTGGCATTTTTTGCTCACATTTTTGTTCTTTTTTGCTGATGGGAAGCTGGAAAAGTCTGTGGTTGTGTTCAAGTTGTGCTAAAAAACATTAGCCTGAAGTAGGATCTCAACGCTAACCATGTAGCAGCAGAACATTAGCATGCTAACATCCACGGTCCACATTTCTAAAAAAGTTTCATGAATGATCATGAATGCTTATTGGATAGAGTAGCATTTTAATATATTTGATGGCTGAATAACCCAATTAACATTAAAAACAAATATTTTTGTTGTTTAGCTCATATGTCTATTTATTCAACAATTTACTCACAAAAGGAGTTTTTGAAATGAAAATATTGCTTATTTTGTCAACATATAGTTTTTAATGACAATGAGATTTAATAAAGTGAATTACTTTCATTAAAAATGTAATCGAGTCACACCACTATAACAAACACAAAGAATAGCTACGCTGTCGGCTCCCACTCACCAGGGGATTTCAGTGTCATAAAATGGCCAATAAAGGAAATATTTTAGAAATTCAACCAGATTTAATTTTCTGATGAGCCTCATCAGGACATTAATCCCAAACATGTGTTTATGATTAAATAAAGAAACATTATGACAGAAAAATAGGTAATCTGATGAATAAGTGTAAATGTGATATTTCAAAAAATGCAAATAAGTAATCTTTGCATAAGCGGAGCATATTCATGGCGCTGGACCGTATTTTGCATTTGTTTCCTGAGCAGAATGAGTCACACACAAAAATAAAAATGTGTTCGCTCAGGTGTGTGCAAACATGGATGCGTCCTTTGCATAACAAGGTATATATTTAGTTTCTAGCAAGGGTTCAAAGATTGCAATTGTTTCTTTGCCTTTTTTTGTGTGTGTTTCTGTTTTGGTCTTATTTAAAATGACATCGAATGAGAAGCCTCGAGATCAAAAAGAATGCGCTGAATGTACAAGGGGAGTGATCTGTCAAAGAGCACTGCACAAAAACACAACACCATCTACGAAAACAGAAACGGCGCACGCCTTAAGAACGGACGGGAGGCGCAGCAGCAGCCGGGAAGCGAGGGAGGCGAAATGAGAGGATAATTTCAAAGACACCAGGGTACAAAAGGGCCGAGCCTGAGTGCTGCTTCATTATCTTTGTTTTTTTTGGTTTTTTAAAGAGTTGGAAAAGGAGAAATAAATGCAGGTTGGATGAAGATAGAAAAAGAGGCTGCGATGGAAAAAAACAAGGGAGAAAAAGATAATAACCCTCTGAGATATTTTCAACTCTGACTCGCCTTCACAGCAATTTGTGCTGGGTGACCTTTTCAGCCTCTCGCCAAAATGAGCAGGTTGTCTGTCGGCCGCGCGCTGTAAGGAAATACAGCTGGTCCGAAAGACAATGTCTGATTAAAACGTTCCACTTTGAGGAGAAAACTAAAGGGCTTTTGCAACCATTTCATAGACTATCCTTCATTTTTATCATGTTAACTTGAAATCTAAAGCAGATCTAGGAAACCACAGAGAGGAAGTGGACCTACTCCACTCATCTCAAGTTGGGAGCAACTAGCTGGACCGTACTGGACGGCTTCCTGGTGACACTGCTCCCAGAGTGGGCATTCATTTGGTGTTGCTCCACTGTTCTCTTTGTAAACAAGCTAACTCAAGACGAGGGATCTTTTTCTTTTTCTTTTGCTTTTTTCTCCTTCCTGGTGAGAAGCCATTTCAGGAAGTACCACCAAAACATACAGATGTATAAATGGCTGTTTCCATTGAGCATAAAATTGCAAAAAATGGAATTACAAAAATAAATTTGATTAAAGCTGGGGTATGTAGGATATGTAACTTCCATTAAAAAATGCTTGTTTTTTTTTACTAATTTGTTAAATCTGTCACTATGTCATGACAGTATAAGACAGATAATGTGAAGAAATGCTCCTCTCCTGGTCAGAAACAACCAATCAGAGTCAGGAGGAAGGTTTTAGTGCTGTCAATCAGGCTAGTATACGCTTAATTGCGCTATTGGCGGAGAAACAACTTACCGTTGCAGGAAAACTGTTCAGCCGCCATCATCGGAGGCTATCATAACTAGCTTTAGCATTCATGACAGGCTAACCTGACGGGAAGAAGCTGTAGCCTAGCAGAGGGTTTATCATGCATGCACACAAACATGATTGACAGCGCCAAGACCCTCCTCCTGTCTGTGATTGGTTGTTTCGGACAGAGCAGTGTATTTCTGCAGTTAGCACTTGGAGAAGGCAGAGGATTCTTTTTTGTTTTTTGTTCACAGATTGGCGTATTTCTGTAATACTGTAATAGAAACACTTAGCTCATCAGGGCAGTTTACATAGCAAAGTGCTTATGTGTAGACACTAGCCTCCTTGGACAATGCACAGCTGGCTCTACCAGCGACTCACAGCATCAAAAGTCGACTTTGTTTGTGGAAAGAGTTGAATCCACAGCTCTTCTATAAAATCGCTGACTACAATTTTCTGAAAATGCCGCATATATGATGACGCTCGCAAATTATAAGAGGCTTTTCGCTTCAACGCCTGAATAAGAAGGCAACATGGACCCTTTGGACCCTATTGACCCTGTAGACCATTGGTCCATAGGGGACCGAAACAACTATTGACCCTATGGACCCATATGGACCCTATTTAACTTATGGAACCCTATGGACCCTTATGGATCCTATGGACTCCAATGGACTCCTATGGCTTGCAGTGCAACTATAGACTGGTTTGCATCACCAGATGTACTTCAGGTTGCTTTTCAATGATTAATGACTTCCTTCAGGATGACAGATTATCTTGAGAAAAACAGGTTTGCTCTCTAAACAAGAGACTGTTTATGTTACAAAACTGAGAGGTTTCTTAGACTAGATCCAATTTCAATGTTTGGCATCACTCTGAGAAATAAGGATGACGTACAATGGCGATCAATGTCTTTCAATGATGGATGCTGGTTGATTTTTAGCTTGAAATTGTTTTCTGTATCACTGTTCTGACAACAAAATAACAAGATATATTTTCTTACAAAAACAAGCTTCTTGACTTAGAAATACTGTTATCAAAAATATCTATAACTTATGTTTATATNAAAAAATATATCTATATATATTTTTTATATATATATTTTTATATATATATATATATATATATATATATATATATATGGTATATACATATTAATATATCAATTAAGTCAATGAAATAACTTTTTAAATTGAACCTTTTTTCTTTTTATCATTTTTTTTCTCTGAAGAGTTTTTTGCGGCGCTAGTGGCTCGCATTTTTTTCACGACAGTAGGCTGACAGGAAGGGGGAAGACATGCAGCAAAGGTCGCCGGGACCGGGAGTCGAACCCGCGACGTCCACGTCGAGGACTAAGGTCTCCAAACCGGCGCAGCGGTTTAGCACGCCCCGAATTGAACCTTTTTTCTAGTGATATTCTGAATTTTTGTGTGTTTTCCATTTAACTTTGCTATTGTTCTATCTTGAAGTAGCAATTATATATATTTCATTTGGTTTGTTAATGTACTAGCTAAAATTAGTTAACTCCATTTGTTTTAGTTGTAGTTATGCAATTCATAATGTATATTGAATAGATTTGTCTGTCCAACCTACTCAATATTTTTAAGTATAAAATATTAAGTGAAAGTTAGTTTTAATTGTTACTGTAGGCTCAAAATGCATTATTGTTTCTTTCAGAAAATATTAATTTCTGCTGTAATTCCTCAATATCACCTCTAGAAAAGATGCTTATTGTGAATTTATTATTTATTTATTAAGATATAGTTTGTTTTATATTATGATTAAAAGCTGAGCTAATTTCAAAGTAGGAATTTACATTTTTCATAAAAATAGGAATTTCCTGTCACAGTCTGTCTCAAAAGCATGAACGATTTCCTCTAGGAATAGTTTGAGTATTTCAGGACAAACTTTGAATTTTTCATGAATTTTCAAAGGCATTTCTTTTCCCACCACGGTTCAGTTTAACATACGAAGCAACAGCACAATAACACCCACATCAAAAGATAACAAACCAACTTGACTGGTTTATATTATTGAGAAGCAAGAATACATGATGACAGGAGATGAAAGCCCATGCAGAGGAGAACTGACTTAAGGTTACAGAGGAAGAGGGAGAGTGTTGTGTTAGCTATTCACGCCTCGCCTCCTAAATCCTTAGCCTTGCATGACGCACTTTTCAAATCGATGGATTCTCTCCCTCACGCTGACTCCCAGCTGTAGCAGGCAGCAACAGTGAGAGAATTATTTATGAATTTACCTGCTCAGTGTTTCCAGCTGCACGCCCGCCAGCCAGCCCACCGGATACACACACACACACACACACACACACACCCTGCCTGGACTCTGGAGTATCCATCTGAGCCCTCATGGCTTCATAAGTGCAGAATAATAATGACATAGCTGTTCTCCTGCTTGACTTTAAGAGTATTTTTGCCTGTTTTCTCTCATATTATGACAAGTTTATGATATATTTGGTTTGATGAGGGAAAAACAATATAACATAAAGTAAAGCATAAAAAGGTTGATTTTTCATAACTGTGTTTTAAAATAAAATGAAAAGGTTTTTTTCACATAAATAAGGTTTATATGAGATATTCCATATGCTGTAAACAACTAGAGGAATCAAATCAAAGCTGGCATTGGATGCTAATAGTGTAGCCAAGAATACAATAGATGTTTAATAAAAGACTAGCTAACATCATGGATTTCCTTACAGTGACATCATCTTATGTGGTACTGTTTGGATTAGCAGCATCAAAGCAGAATATTCACAACAGATTTTTGTCCAATAGTATTTTACTCAGACAGTCCACCTTGGCTTTTAACCAAGGTGTAGGTTTATCATTTTATAAATCAATAAAAAAACATATTCCACAGTGGTTAATTAACAATTTTCTAACATAATTACACACTCATTAAATACAAATGCAATAACTTGTCAATAACACAAATAATACTGGTTTTACTTATAAATAATGAAACTGATGACATATTGATCAGTTTACCAAGAATTAGTGTCCATTTTCTTGATATTATTACTGACGATGACTTCAGGGAACATTCTGCAGCCACATGAACCACAGTACAGTCCAGCATTTTGGACTTTTGATGACCACTCTCCCAATGCGTTTGCATTAACTTACAATGTCTGTAAGGCTCTCGCTCAGCAAAGATCCTAAGCAAAATGAGACGCTTGTTTTTTTTGAGGATGTTTTGTAGCTGAAAGTGACAAATTATTCCATTAGAAATAAGGAGGAGGAGCTTTGTGAAAGAAAGCATTAAGGCACCGCTATGAGTGATCACCTTGGGAGATTCAAGGATTCCTCAAACATGCCTCAAAGAATCAAGGCAACAATTCAGGTTTGTTTTTGATGAAAGAATAACATAAAGCTATTTGGAAGACGTAAAGCTCAAAACAGTCGATTTTACATAATAGTGCCCCTTTAAAGAGAAGATTGCTTTTACATTTACATCCACACTTTAGAAGTTTATCAACCATTTAAATATTTTCCACAACAGTGTAATAGTCTTTATTACTATATAATGAAGGAGTTGTAATTGTTTGGTAGGTGTTGTTTCCCAGGTTGATGTTTCGAGATCAGCTGTTTTCTTTCTTAGTAGCGCACACATACACGCTCCAGTCGAACTTGTTGCAGAAATTATGCTGTTCCTGAAGCTTCTTTGGTTATGACAATAAATGCAGTCCATATTGCCCGTCACAAGTTCACAGCTTTCCTTGACTCCAATCACAAGACAAAAACATTTGGCAAAGATAAGGAAGTACAGTCCACAGAAGTTCAGACAACTAACCAAGTGAAAACACAAAAGGACTAACTGTCATGTCCACGAAGAGGTGCTGTGAGTGTGTGTTGTCTCCTACCCTCTCTCCTGCAGGGCGTGTCGGACAGGA
>CAEFZX010022035.1:0-52464 GCA_903066825.1 Alfaro cultratus | reverse complement strand
TATATATATATATTTTTTTTTTTAGATTTTGACACATTGAAAAATAAGAGAATAGTTTGAGCTCCAAATTTGTTTGTCACAGCATAGCACACACACAAAAAAATAAAAATAAGTGAATAATACAATAAATAACAATTAGCTGTGATTGTCTTAAAGGCACACACAGTACATTGCATAAAATATATCCAACATTTACAATGCACAGTTCTACAGACTGTGAATATCATAAAGTCTGACAGCTTTTATAATAATCACTCTTCATCACTGTGAGATTGAAATAAATACCAGTTGTTAATCTCAACAGAGTTTTACTTATCGGACAGATACCGATATGATAAAAAATAGCTAATATCGGCCAATGCCAATGTTGGTGCAGATATGTATGCATCCCTAATTTTGTATCATCTATTTTTCTTTTTTGTGTTTCCAGCTGTACTGTGAGGTGAGATCCAGTCGAGGGGGTCCGGCCCTGGACAGCATGAAGCAGGACGACGACGCGGTGCAGCGACTCAGCATGCGCTCCTCCAGCGCGGGCTCCAGCCTGCTCAGCGACAACTCCCGGTCGGACCTGCTCAGTAGCAGCACTCCATCAGAACCAACCAGAAACCCACCTTCACCCGGATTAGGTCTGAACAGAAACATCAGCGCCGACGGCGACAACCTGTGTGGATTTAACGTGGATGTGCGGTCCAGTCAGAGTGACCCCTTACAACCTGAGCTTCTGGTTGAAACTAGATCCAGAGAAACCTGGAAGCAAGACTCATCGGGTGATAATAAGAAAGCTGGAGGTACAGCAGAGCTGGAGGCTTTTTACTGTGGAGCGCCGGATAGTGGGACGCCACAGGAATACGTTTCCATAGGGAGTGATAAAGGTCTCCAAGGAATTCCTCCGGAGAGTCCTCTCTGGGCCAGACTGAGTTATGGGAGTGACAAGAAGAAGAACACAACTGCTCTCAATGCTGTGAGTGTTTAAAGCTGATTTTCAACATGTGTTTGTTAATATCAGGGGACTATTTGTGTAGTATTTATTACTTCCCAATTACAAAACGTTAATCTTGTCTCATTGTCTTTCTGTTTGTTGTGTCTTTCTTTCTCAGGCTCTAAAGGAAATAGCCCGCGTTAGCGAGGAGCTTTGTAGCTACCAGGACGAGATCAGAAAAAAGAGCGGAGATAAGAGGTGAAGTCCTTTTTGCAACCATCGTGATAACCAGAATCTGATGAGGCTGACATAACATGCACAATTAATACCATATGTGCCTCACTGTTGGAGAACGGTAGATTTTAATAAGTCCATGACTTATACTTGAAATCCGATGTTTGCACAAAAAAGACACTTTTTTTCACTTGATGACATTAAATCAAACTAAACTAGGACTACCAGAATTGCTTTTTTTCTTTTTTTAAAGTTTGAAGTGTACCGTACCTAAAATTTGATGTGCACTTATTTGTCTCGCTTTATTGTGGCATTTAGCAAAACAAATAATCTCTCAACTGAATTAAACAGGAAAGACTTGGTCTGATTTAATGTCTGACTGAGGAAAAAGAAGATATGTGTCTTTTTTTTTTACTGCATACTGTATGTTAATATTTAGTTTCAGTTGTTGGGATTTCTCAGGTTTGAATTATATGGAAAAGTGAAAATAGAATGATTTTCTTTTTCTTTTTTTTTTACCAAACTATTTGCTGTTTCATTGTCTAAATGCTGCATGTGTCTATTCGTCCTTCTGTCATATTTTTCCTTAATTAGTAAATCGAGCAAATTCATAGTGAAGTATTGTATTTGCACTTTAAAAATACACCAAAATGCTTAGACTGAGTCTGGAAAAAATGGAATCTGCACATGGAAAACTTTAATTCTCGCTTGTAAAGAAGTGAAATTAGACAATGCCATATTGGTGGGTTAAAGTTGTTTCCTAATTTCTTCTAGGAACCAGTCCGAATGTCTGTGTCCAGCAGAGGGACGTGAAAAAAGCTTTCTGCAGGTAGAAGAGACTCCTTGCAACCTTAGCCAGATATATGATGACCTCCGGGCTCTGCAGCGAGAAAACTGGATCACGTTGTCACCAGAAAGCACCTGGAGAGCCAACAGGAGTTCAAGCGACACCTGGATGGAAAACACCTCTGATCAATATCGCTACAGAGACGCAGAGACAAGTCCTGGAGAATCCTCTGACATGGAGACAGCGGCTCCACCCATTCCTCCTCGTACTTCCTCGTGGAACCTAAACTCCTCTAATCCAGACACAGAACTGCACATCCCAGAGTCCCCTATGGCAACAATGAGGAAGTGCCATAGCCCCTGTGTTCTGTTGGACAGAAAGTGTAACAGCCCATCCATTGTCAGGAAGTTTGAGGCCATGCTTCAGGAAAATGAGGGAAAAGTCTTTAAAGACGGCATGCTAACATCCTGCTCTATACCTTCCAACTCTAACTGCAACACGGGCTGCTGCCACAATCGCTGGTCCTGTGACGCCAGCAAGTTGACCCACAATAAACAGTTGGCGTATGGGACCGTCCAGAAAAGCTTCTCCGAGGTCAACATATTGACCGCTGGGAAAGATCTGTGCCCAGAGAAAAACTCTGACATTGGAAAGGTCCAAGTGTTTCCAGTTATCCAGGAATTCCCTGTGGATTCAGTCTCACAAGGAATCCAGTCTCTTAGTCCCAGCCTCCAGGGCTCCAGAAGAAACCTGATGCTGGAGCGAAAAACAGCCGAGTTCAACAGAACTTTGTTTCAGGCTGAGATGGGCCGGGACGTGGATGTACAAGACACCTGTTTTGAGGCATGCCAACCAGTGTTTGGAACATCAAGCCACATATTACCACCCAAAGACGCTACAACTCCATCCTTGTGCTCTGATGTTTCCACTGACATCACAGATTCATATTTTAAAGCGTCACCATCACCCTCTATCTCAACTTCTACCAAACAGAACACTGAATCGGAGCCAGTGCAGATGAGGTGCGCTTCCAAAGAAGCACCTTCTGTCCTCTCACTGGAAGAGCCACATCCTGGACTCAAGGAGGCTCCAAAACCCTCCCAGAGTGAGGTGAAGCACAAACTGCACAAAACAGGCAGCTTCCCCAGGAAATCCCAACAAAGAGCAACCCAAGAGCCTCCTTCATCTGTGATCACCCAGCCAGATGAATCTGTGGAAAGTTCCAACTCTAACAGGGAAAATCCCGATGAAACAAAACCTCAGCCAGCCAGAGGCAGAGTCTCCCCGCTTCAGACATCTGTCGAGAGCAAGAAAAGACATGTGGCACAGCCAAGACAGCGGTCAGACTCTCCTCACCAGCCTGACTCCTCCAGACCCGTCCCTCGCATCATGAACGAACATCCGTGGAAGCCTCTCACCCTCGCTGCGTACCCTCGACCAGAGAGTTCCAGGTCTAACTACGGCGCCGTGGAAAGGATTCTGAAAAACTACGAGAGCGCCGCACGAGCGCAGCAGAACGAGATGGTTTCCAACCCCACAGAACTGGACATGCTGGACATGGCCCCTCTGCCTTTAAGTCCCACTCTGAGACACATGCACACATCACCCACTGCACAGGTCAGCCTCCACAGTGTCGGTGAGATGCAGCTGAAAGTGCAGGTGAGTCAAGCCTTGCCCTTCCTTGGCTGCACAGTTCAGTGTTCAGGTATTTCAGTTTGTAGATTAAAACTAAAACATGAAATCATGCATAACATTATGTCCACCTGCCAAATAGTGTGTTGCCACTGGACTTCGACTTATTATTTTAGTAATCGAGTGTTTGTTCAACCATTCTACTGATTAATCGGATTATAAAAATTGGCACATTCTGCAGATTTTTCATTTAAACCTTTTTATACATTGGAAATACATTAAACAATGCAAATAAGCAACTAATTCAATTTTGCGTTCGTATGAAAAGGAACATTTTATTGCCTAAAAATTAAATAACGTGGAATTCCTTTAGCATAAGTTTGATCATCTGCAGGAGACAAAATACTTCTAACATGTGAAAAGCTCAGCTCTTTCCAAACAACCTTCCTGTCCGTGGTCATAATGTTATGCCTGATCCCTGTTCAGTGAGACTATGTCCTCAAAGCTTGCTGTGTCAGTGGACATGGAGGATCTTGTGCATTGCTTTCTGTTCCAACACTTCGTTAAACAGTAAGTAATTGCCCTCGACTGAGACCAGCTCTTGTGGGAATGTTGTTTATTTCTGGTATGTGCTAAGAGATAAAAGCAGGCCAGAGCCTCCATTATAATCTGGGCTTCTGGGCCACTGCATTGCTGAAAGGCTCCTGAGGAGTTGACAGTGAAACGTAGAACCAGGCAGGGGATCGGCAGCCCACACCAGCCTGATGTTGGACTCTAAGTCCTTCCAGAAGGCCCCGGTGATTTCTGGCCATTGTGTGGTAATTACTGAAGTATCTGCAAGAAGCCGGCTGACTAACTGGTCTTGGCAGACCACAAAAATGAGAATGCTGAAGTAATTACGTTGCTTTAAAGTCATGCTAATCTTAAAGATGTTGTGGGAGTCATTATGAGGGCAGCTTCGAGAACCTCATGAAAAGAATGAAATAGGGAGGACCACATTAGTCTAACTGTCAGAGATTAAACGTTGGTGATTCAGAAGAGTTGGCGAGCAGAAGAAGTGCCTCACATGTCAGCTATCTTGACTTCAAATGCTTTTTTTTCCCCCTTAGGGATGAAATCAATCAGAGCTACTTGTGTGACCTTTACGCAGGAGTGTGCCGATGTGTTTAGAGTTCCTGTTTGAAATATGCCCGTTATTTTCCCCAGGCTCAAGAAGACAACCGCTGGAACACGTGAAACGATGTTAAGTAACTGAGTGGGTCAGCTTGGATGCAGACGGAACAGTGGGATAATCCTAAATGAACCTGAAAATGAAAATAAACCCTAAACTCTGCTGCCTCTCTACAGGAAGACGAAGAGTCCTCGGTCACGCCTCCCTCCGTCCACAAGAACTTTTCGAGGCCCGCCTGTCCTGCCAACCGTCGCCTCCCCTCCAGATGGGCCAGCCGCTCCCCAACTTCGTCCTCCTCTCCCTCGTCCTCTCCGTGCACCACGCCCGTCGTCCCTGCTTCCTTTCCCCTCCAGAAACACTCTTCCTCCTTCACTTACACACACGGCTTTCACATAGAGACCGTCATCATTTGAAACTCCGCGTTGTGTTTCGGAACCAACCAGAAGCCTTCACTCACAAACTCCGAAAATTTTATCCTGTCTCTCTTTTCTCTTGTATACACCAAATCAATACGAAGGACAGAAAATTTATTCCGAATGTATTCATCGACAAACTGTGTTTGTGGCATCCTGTGGAACATACCTGATCAAGGAAGGCGAATAACTCCAAACATCTACAAGTGTTGTCATTATGGCCCAAACTAACCTGCCAGGCGCGTCGGACATCATCTGAATGAATATTCTGCTCAGGTCTGGATTCCAGCGTTGGCCACTAGCGTAGCTTTACAGATCTACTAATAACAGCTTTTCACTAATTTATCTCTGCCACAGACTGGATTTACAACCTGAAACAAAAGACTCTAGTTTCAATTAAAATGTATGCTATATGCATCAGTACGTTCAGCTCAGACATGGAGAGATGGAGCAAAGATTTCTCTGCGCATGACTTCCCTACCATAAAGTACCCTGCAGCACATGACTGGACTGTACCTTGACTGTGACCAGAATATTTTGTTTTTCATTTAAGTTTGACTTTATGTTTATTATTGTGAAGCAAAAAAAAAAAAAAAAACATATTTACTTTTAGTAAGAGCTGCATAAAAATAGACTTTTTTTTTATATGTACCAAAGGCTGGATTCTTGTGCATTTTCCTGATTTTTAAGTGCATTGTTTGGAATAAAATTTCTCTTTTTTGCCATAGCTAACATTTTTTTAAGGTTTGTGTGTAAACTGAATTTACAAGTCTGATTTTTTTTGCATAACACATGCTCCTAAAAAGAGATAGGAATGCCTTTTGTTTTTTTACTTTGAATAACTAAATGCTCACCTTTGAGGATGTTACTCTGCTAAGTAGTGTTTTTTTATGGCTGAAAGGTGGTGAAACGCGATGCCTTTGCTCTTGGTTTTGTATAATAAACAATATTCCAAAAATGCCTCAGCTTGACGTTTTTCACATTTCGTCATGTTAAAACCACAAAACTTTACTGTACTTTATCCGGGATTTTAAGCAGAAGACTGAAATAAAATAGGGCCTAGCTGGGAACTTGAAAAAAACTGAATTGTGGTTTTCACTTTAAAAAAAAAACAAAAATCAATAAAGATCTGAAACGTGTGGCTTGAGTGAACATTTGTAACCTTTCATTGCAGTGACAGCTGCAGATATTTGGAGTCATCTAAAAACTGAAATGTCTGCCTACATAAAAGCTTGTGATTGCAATTTGGAGGAAGTTGAAGGAGTTCGGGATGCTTGGAGAAGATGCTAAGTTGTTATATGTCTTATACCTAAAAGTGAAATAATCAATAGCCTGAGATTTAATTATTAATGTCACTTGAGGTCTACGTACCATGCTGACAGCAGAGGTGCACTGCTTCCTCACTCCTAAACTTTGCAACTTTCACATAAATATTCACGTTAAACTCAGATGATTTGTATGCGACTCTGCAGCCGACAAACTGAAGCACCAGAACCAAACAACTGTCTGGCTTCCTTTGCTCTTTTACCAACTTGCAGATGTCTTCGGTGACACCCTGATCTGCTCCTCTAAGTAATATCTGCACAGTGATGAAAGGAACTGAAATATGGAAAAATAAAATAAACTAACATTTTTAAACCTGCATATTATCTGACAAATCATCACTTAGCTTTCTTTATTACATTTTCCCAGGACTGTTGAGAAATTTACTACTCTGAGTGGGACAGACACCCACCGCGCCCCTCACCCTGAAACCTGGCACCCTTTGCTGATGGAAATAGCAGGTGTGGCAGTGTTGTGGAGCCAGAAATCTTACCCCTCTCCCAATAGATATATAAATATTTTCATTCTCTCCTGAAGCTTGCCCGATCTCCGCGCCGAATGTCTCATCCTGCTTTTCTGTGTCAAGGTTGGGAAAGAGGGTTAATTCCCAGTAAAGACCTGTGCTGGTGTCTGGAGGTCTCCAGATGGTGCGACCATTATGTAACCAGTGCTGACTGCCTGCAGGCTAGAGCTGCTTAAAATCACAGGACTGGAAAGAATTTCTGCAGCGATCTGCGTTTGATCAGCCTTATTTTCTAGACACAAAGCGTGGAAGCAAACACTAACTACTGCAGGATCATTTTGCTGTTGGAATAATAACCACGTCTCTATTCCTGTTTTTAATCTGTGGGGTCAGCAGTGTTTGTCCAGCTGATCACAATCACACTGGTGACATTAAAAGTACGGATTTCATTTTTCCAAGATGGCTTGGCAGCTTCCTGCCAGTTGGACAGTGTTTTTGCTCTAAACTAGAACCTTGTGGATCATAGTTTATTTTGAAAAAACCTTATACACTAACCAGCCACTTCTTTTTTAGGTACAACCTAAAGTCCATTTTTGTCTTTAGAACTACCTAAATTAATTACATAAATTCAACAAGGTGGAAATGTTTATTTTGGGTTTTTTTTTATAGATATTTGCCTATAAGGAGAATAGTACACCACTGCTGCAGCAATTTTAATCTGCACATCCACAATGTGAGTCTTCTGTTCCACTGCCTTGGAGATGCTCTGTTTATTTGATTTTTAAAGATTATCATACGCAAAATATATGATGATCATAAATTCACATAATCATATAAATAATTACTGTAAACTTCACAAAAGCTAAATAAAAACATATCCAGACAAGCTTGTATGATTCTTGTTGGTCATGTAATTTGACTATCAATAATTCAAAAGATGCAGTCTCATTCATGAATCGATCCATTCCCTGTACTCAGGCCTATCTTGGCTTTTCCAATTATGGAGCTGCAGTGAAACCAGTCCAAAGGAAATGCATGTTCAGAGATGCTCTGTTGAAATGAGACCTTCTTGCAGCAAAGTACCAAGTCTACTGACTGCTCCACAGTAAAATTAAGTCATTTTAGAATTTTTTAAATAGACTTTTCTGGTGATTTGGCACTAGATAAATAAACTAAGTTCTCAATGCGTGTGACGTATCTTATCTCAGTGCTGATTTTAAAACCAGGCTGACTGCAGCACATCCTCAGACTTCCTGTGAAGGACAGCTCCTTATTGATCGGCACATTGTGTATCACTTTACTGACCGCCTGCAGCACACTCGCAGTCACATACGGTCGTGCATGGGGCACCATTTGTGCATGCATGTGTAGCTCTTCCTCTGTACCTTCCACTTTGCCAATCTGCAGTCTCAGACAGGCCTCCATTAGCAGCTGAATTATCAGTCTGCAGCTGCAGGAACTGAAATCCAAAACGCAGTTAGACACAGGACAGTCTGTCAGTCTGTCCCGCCGATCTCGAATGCGGCTTGTACAGACTGTGCATCATGCAGACATCACAAAGCCACTGGATCCTGCAGTTTCAGCATCTAGCAGAATAACAGACATAAATGTGTTGCAGGCTAGATGTCTGAGCTGAATGTCTAGAGCCGGAAGGGGAGACAGCCCGTCTGGGAACATCCCAACTAACCTTTCTGAATTCCTTCCCCACTTTTAAATAGACCAGAGACGTGTTGACCGTCAAACAGAGCTCACCCTGTTGTAGCCTTGGATACAATGCAAAGGAACCTTGTTGATTACCTTTTGTGTTTGCACTGCAGAAATAGTGCACCTCACCCCCTAACCCCCCAACACAACACTAAATGTAATAGAAGTTCTGCACAGAGTTGTCATTTGAGTGCCAAAAAGTAAAGAATTATTTTTTTTTTCAAAACTTTACTTGTCTTTAGTTTATGAGGGTTTTTAAACAGCAGCAGAGGAAGTGTGGATGGGAAAAAAACGATTTATGCCTTCAGAAGACATAAATCAGAACACAGGAGACAGACATGTTTCCTGCTCATTTTCACTTTCTTGTGCCATTTCCAAACAATCTGGCTGATTTTTGACCATATACAATTTACTTACTTATATGCAAAGAATGTTAAAGTGACGCAAAGACTTACCAACAAATTACTTAGGTCTGCCTGTACTGTGAAAGGAAGTGACTTCTCCTTAGCTGATATATTATATACTCAGTGTTCATGTGAAAGACCAAAGAGGCCCACTCTTCTGTAGCTCCGGAGAAAAACACTAATCTATATTGGGAGCAGAGAAAACGTGAAAGACAGTTGATTTTCTTGTCAGACGATGATAATTTTAATTGTGTTAGAAAACTACAGGTACAAGTATTAACTCGTGTCAGGTGAATAGCACTGCAGGCTTTTGTTTGTAAAACAAACAATAAAAAACACGGGTCATTTTGATTTCACTTCCGCAGGAGTGATTTAAAATTCGCTGTGGGGCGCCATCTTGTGGCGGAATCTGGAAACTAAATAAACAGACGCCCAAGCGGGCCTCGTTTTTCTCTTGCTTTTGTTCCTAGTGGTGCAGATTTAACGGCGACACCACACGGCTGCGCAAGGTTGGTGCGGAGATTATTCAAGTAGTGACCTCGGTTTTCCTCTCTACCCTTTGTTTGACTGTGTAGTAACATTGTGAATCATTTCTATGCGATTATTTTTGCTACATTCAATTTTTAAAAATATTCATCGGTTCACTTCTCTCGCCAATTATGTGAATGCCTTCAGCTTTTGCTCAGTTTGTGGCAAGTTACAACCACAAACCTCAGTGTTCTTCTGCCTTTTGTGTCTCTGTAACACCCATTAATTTAAAGGAGAGTAAAAACGGCTTTTTTTTTTTTTTTTTAGCATTTTTCAGAATTAAAAATGTAAACATTACCGTGCATTAGCATCAGTTTCTCATGACCACTTCTTACTGTGTTTTGCCTGTTTTTCTCAAATGACTCAAATTCGATGGGAAAATCTTGACACAGATTCCCTGTTCAATTTAGGTTTGAAGCTTGACTAGGGACTGAATATGAATTAACTTCAATTTAAAATAAAAAAAAATAAAAAAATAAAAAAAAAATATATATATATAGGTATATATATATATATATAGTGGATAGTGTTGCAAAGCGCTGCTCTACTCATAACCTATATACACTACATTTTAAAACGATAATATAAAACCAAATTAAAAGAATCAAATTGCTCGTATCACCTGTTTCAACGTGACGTTTTTGTGAAAGTGATGCGCTGCAGGTAAACGACTTTTTCCTCCTTTTCCAGTCACCAGCATGGCCCTCTGCGCCCTGAACAGGCGGCTCCTGAGGAGCAGCAGCTGCTGTGCTCTCATGGCCAGGTGATGAAGTAAACGAGCTCAGCTGTTCACCGTCTTAACCCGTATTTGTACAGAAAATGCATTCTCCCCGGGGAGGAAAAGAAAGCTACAATTCAGTGATTTTCAAAGCCATCTTATGCCTGTCCATTGACTGTAGCGTTAAAGCGTCTTAATGGCTGGAGAAGTGAGGGTTTAAAGGCGCCTCTCTGTCCCAGCAGGTTGCAGACATCGAGCCGCCGCCGCTGCTGCCTTTACTCGAGCATCCAGGGCTTCAACCAAGAGGAGGTCAGACAGAAGCTGCGGGCCTTCCCTGGAGGCTCCGTCGACCTGCTGAAGCAGGACTCTGGTGTCGCTGTGCTGACTGTCAACAACCCCGCTCGCATGAACGCCTTCTCCGGTACCATCACTGAAATGTTTGGTGAAGGGCGGCAATCGATTAATCTGTCAGTTATTCTGTCGATTAATCAGATTTAAAATAAGGGCACTTTCTGTTTTGTTTTTTTTTACACTTAAGATTGTTTTAGGCAATATTAGAATTACTTTAAAAATGAAAATAAACAAATACATTTGTTTTTAAAAAGAAAAATAATAATTGTACTGCCTAAAACGTAATAACATGTTATTCCTTTAGTGCATGCTGTAGCAAAGGATGCATTTGCAGCTAAAAATAAAAATTAAAATCTTGCGACAGCCTGTAAAGTTCAACCCTTTCTGCTTAACTTATCAATACAGTGTAGGGCTGATGTGTTGTTTCTTTTTGGGGTTACCTGATAATAATAACGAATAACTGGATAGCAAAAGGTGTTTAATAGGAGATTTTTGTAATTTTTTTTTTACATAATTGAACCAGGTGTAGCTAAAACTATGTGACTTGAGGAGTGAGAAGTTTTATTTATTATTTTAAATTTACATAAATTTACATAATCAATTAGTGCTTTGAATTTTCAGAAAATGGCGGGGGTTTTTTTTAGTCCAATTAACGATTAATCGATTGCTAAATTAAATGACAATCATTTCAATAATCCAAATTTTTCTTTCAGCCCTAGTTCAGTGTGCTGTTTCAAGTCGTAGTCTTTATGGTCCAGTCTGGTGTTTTGGGTTTTGTTCCTCCTGCCAGGCAGCATGATGGTGGACCTGGAGGAGAAGGTGAGCCAGCTGGAGAACTGGACTGAAGGCAAAGGCCTCGTCGTTCGGGGCGCTGCCGAGACATTCTGCTCCGGGTCCGACCTCAACGCAGTCCGAGCGATATCCAGCCCCCAGGTACCTCTGACCGGCCGCTTTGTTTTGGCCGTCTGGACACATCTGAATGAGTTTGTTCTTCCCTCATAGGACGGGATGAAAATGTGCATGTTCATGCAGGACGCTCTCACAAGACTGCTCAGGTAAACGCTCACGTTTTGTAAACTGCAAATGAAGCAATAAGCATCTTTTATTTTATTGTTTCTTTGACTCAAAACAATTGCAATATTTAAGAACGGGCATAGTCCAGGTTCATCTTTAGTGGATTATTTTGCCTCAAAGGAAATATTTACAGAGTTGCAGACCAAATGCATGTTTTACTACCTTTCAAATCACCACAGATTTGGCCCATTTTCATCAAAGTTTAAGTTAAATGCGAAATGGTACTGTTCAGTGATGCATGGTGGTGGCAGCGTCATGCTGTGGGGTTTCCTTCAAGGCGCTGTTTCTCGTGTGTGCTGACAGAGTGATGTTCTCAGTGCAGGCTGCCCCTGGTCTCCGTTGCCCTGGTGGAGGGCAGAGCCCTGGGAGGAGGCGCAGAACTCACCACCGCCTGCGATTTTAGGTAAAGAAAATATATCAAAGAAAATGATTTTTCATTTAGAAATGAATAAATAGGGCACAATAACATTACAATATACATTACATTTTACATGTTTTACGTTTCCATACACATTTCTTTTGTTGTTGCTTTTTTTTTGTCACACTTAAATGTTTCAGATCATCAGACATGTTTGGATATCTTTCAAAGATAACCCTAGTAAAAATTTAATCCAGTTTTTAAGAGATTATTTTAACCGGTAAGGGAAAAAGAGCCATCCATATTAAGCTGACCGAATGTGAAATGAGTAGGGCCAATGTTGTTTTGTGTCATCCTCGGCACTTGGCAAAATGTAAAGTTTCAGTTGTTGACTGTGTGTTTTTGTTTTTATGATGCGAAGCACTTTGAACTGCCTTGTTGCTGGAATGTGCCGCACAAATAACTTGATTGATTGGTAGATGATTTAGTTATTTATGTCCATGCATGAGGATGATTGACAGCACTGAGACCCTCCCTCTGGGTCTGATTGGTCGTTTGTGACTGATATTTTTTCAGATGGCAGTCGGACACAGATTTCACAGATTATCTGTTTCCTATAATAATGTCACAACATAAGGATAGTTTTAACAAATATGTAAAAATACATATTTTTTCTAAGTGACATACTGCAGCTTTAATAAATTCAGTCATTGATTGAAAACTTTATTTTTATTTTACTCTGTAAGAATAAAATGTGAGTATTGATCTGAAATATTTCAATATAACAAAAATAAGCAAAAGCAGAAGAAATGTGTTTTTTTATTTATTTATTTTTTTATTTTCATGAAAATGTATTCTAAATGTACCAATCTTCCTAACAGATTTATGACAACAGGCAGCGTGATCCAGTTTGTCCACAAACACATGGGTCTGGTCCCAGGCTGGGGCGGCGCTGCGCGACTTGTCCGCATCGTTGGAAGCCAGAATGCTCTCAAGCTGCTTGGCGGCGCCGAGAAAGTGGACCCTAAACGCGGCCTGGACGTCGGACTGGCAGATGGAGTCCTGGAGGCCGACGGGGACACCCAGGGTGCCGGCACCCCCCTGCAGCAGGCCGAAGACTGGCTCCGCCGCTACACCGAAGGACCAGTTCCTGTGATCCAGGCAGTGAAAAAAGTAGTGTTGGCAGGAAGAGAACTCCCCCTGCTGGAGGCTCTGCGGATGGAGAAGGAGGTGTTTGGGACCGTGTGGGGCGCTCCGGCTAATCTGCAAGCCTTGGCCAGCAAGTCCAAGCACAAATAACTTGGCCCCAGCGACTTGAGATTTGTCCAGATTAGCAAAGATCAGCGTGTGCTGCTTCTGGGTTGGATTCAGTAAGAAGAGGCTGATTGGTGTTTGATGTTTCCAAACTTTGGTTCACTGAAACCATTTTAAAGCTGCAGCATGTAACTTTTACAAAAAATTAAATATTTTTTATATATTTGTTGAAACTGTCACCATGTTATGAAGGTATAGTATGAGACAGATAATCTGTGAAAAAATTGAACTCTGTCCTTGTCCCATTGCTATCTTCAAATAACCAATCAGAGCGAGGAGGCGGGTCTTAGTGCTGTCAATCATTGCCATGTGCAAGCATGTTGCGAATGCTACGGCTAGTTAGCATGGCCAACCGATGACAGCGGTTTTCCTGTAATGGTAAGTTGTTTCTCCACCATTGGCACATTTAACAGCAAGTACATAAGGTTTGATTGGCAGCGCTAAGACCCTCCTCCTGGCTCTTGATTGGGTGTTTTTGACCAGAATTGGTACAGTTCTTCCGAGGCAACAGGTGGAGGAGATTGATTCTTTTCACATATTATTTGTCTCATACTGTCACGACATGGTGATAGTTTTAAAAAATATCTTCACACATTTTTTAATAAAATAAAAGCACATTCATGTTTAAATGGATAATACAGAATGACAAAAGTGTATTTATTGGGGGTTTAATTTTGTTTTGTTTTTTTAAATCTGTTTGCTTATGCTATTTGCAAGATATTACAAGTGATGAACATCATCAATGTCTGCATATCATTCCTCCTACATTAGACCAGAGCAACCTTTTAACTCACAGGGTTTGGATTGTGCTCTGAGCATCATCAGATTTCTGCAACCAGCCAAAGCGAAATTCCAGAGACGTGGTGTATGTGTGTGTGTGTGTGTGAATAATTTTCATTTGCGGATCTATCCAAGCAGTGCTGGAAAACCACAGATGTGCTCAAACTGCAGCAGCAGGACGGATCCCTGGAGGCCGGCAGACCCTTATCTCGCTGCCGTTCCAGAGGTCGCGTTTCCTGGCGGAGGTCCCAGAGAGAGCGTTAAAAACGCGCCGTGAGCGGAATACCAAACGCCTACAAGGTGAAAAGTAGAATGGAAATATCCTCCCAGGAAAGTTGAACAATGTAGCAATGATACACTTAAACTATATGAATGCATCAAGACACTTTTCAGTCTCACGCATGAAATGAATCACTCTTATTAAAAAACATTTCCATTTTATTGTATTGCATAATTTAAGGGAGGCATGTTGTGATTTATGGATTTATAGAAACGCTGTATATTTGTGCCCACAATCGCAATGTTCACACTTCAACCAAAACTGCATGATTGTTGGGGCTCATTAGTAATTAGTTAATTAGTAATCAGGCTCCTTATTTTAATGTTCTATTTAAAGAAATGGAAACAAAACAACATGAACTCTTAACTACTGAAGAAGCTTAACTTCTACGAGGATCAGAATATTAGCCGATTATAAGTCTTTATCAAGAGGAAATCAATTAGGGATGGGAATTTATCGTAATAAAACCATTCATAAAGAATTTGGACAATAAATTCTAAATGTTGAATAACCCCAAAAACTGAATTATTTTTGTACTGTTTACTGTTTTATGAGTACAACACACTTTACGTTACTGGTGTCCTGAAAAAGCCTGTTTAAAAATGTTTTTGTAAGAGCAGGATTTGGGTATGTGGGCAGTAGTTTCCCCCTTATAATAAATACCACAAAATCAACTTTTAAGTCCATAATCACCCAACCTGCCCACCTCTACCATCAATTTCTCTGGAGCCTAAAGACTTTGAGCTGATTTAGTCCTGAGGGAAAAGTTTGGATTAAATTCTTTTAAAACTGGAAGACGGTAAAGGATCCCGGAAGGCTCTTGGTTCTGAATCAGTTTGGTGGTTCTGTATATTGAATTTGGATCCAAGTTGCCAACAGTACAATTGGTAAGCTTGCTGAAGGTCCAGACTGGTTGATTTCCATCTTTTATACTTATGACAAGTTTGCTTTACAGTTTAACGCATTAATCTCCATTTAAAGCTTTAAATACTGTTACATAATTTCAAAGGCTTACTGACCCCTGAACTAGACAAATTAGCTGTTTTTGTCAGACGAGTGAAATATGTGTGTACTATAAGATCCTGACTGTTATCTCTACAATAAAATACATCTAATTACATCAGTAAGACAGTAAATACTAAAATGAACACAAATGTTTTTAGCTTGATGAAATGAAAAAAGTTTATTCTTAAATTACAAACCATGAAACAAAAGTTTGAAGCCAAAACAGTTACACAAACTATTCTCCAAAATGGAAAGTCAAAAAAAAAAGAAAAAAAAAGATGATTTAATAGAAAAATAACATCACTTGAAATTTCTCCAGAATGGACAAAAACTAGAGCTTGTTTTTGTTCTTTTATATCCTCTGACATACATTTAACCGCCATAAGAAATAAAGATAATAAAAACCAATCAGTTCTCCACATCCTCTCAACAGACAGTAGTGTTCAAATAAAACTCTCTTCAAATAAAAGACAAATCACAAAACTTTGGGTACACTTGAGAATTGATCAGTCAGGGATGTTGGGAACAGTAACAGAGCTGCTTTAAAGTAAAAAAAATAAAATAAAATAAGAAAAAACAAAACAAACACCAATATTTCACATTAAAATGCCAATTCCTTCAGGCTGGGCACCAATAAAACAAATGACCACAAGTTCTAATGCTTACATTCATTTCAAATACGCATCAATCTTTACCATAAGTTTGGCTTTCAATGAACTAATCTGAAATAAAAAATAAATCGCAAGGCAGCCATTTACCTGCCTCCTAAATCTGCATTGTTAAATATTAAGCAAGTAATTTAAACATCAAAGTAGCTTTAGAAGCATGATGGGAGCTCGTTTTTTAGTTTTCTATCTTAATGTAGATAAAACCAGACAAGGTTTCTCCTTAAAGGAACATTAGCTCAGTTAATTGTTTAATTATCGGCCCAGAGAAAGCAGCTGATTGGAGTAGAAACTAGGATCAAATACTGTAGATCGAATTCAGTGCAGTGGAGGTCGAGTCAGGTGACATTACTGCGTCAGCCAAACTGTTAAGATGATCACAAAGCAGTCATTTATGAAGATGACCGCTCTCTGACTTGGCCTCACAGAAGCCTTTAGGGTTCTGGACCGTAGATGTAAACCAGGCTTAGATTTAGGCAAAACGGGTTTGTGAGTAAAGTTCACAGTGTAGCTTCAACGTCTTTTGAAACCTAAACAGAACACAATCAATAGGCATCAAATTAAAGTAACGCAGACAACTGACAGGAAGTCTTTAACCTCTCATGATGATGATGTGCTAAATATAAACTTGTAAGATCATTTACATTCCAACCACGTCGTCTCTGTCTCAGTCTGAGGACATGAGCGGCTGACTGGCGGTATCGATGAAGACGCTGAGAAAACAAATCCAAACCAATAGACAGAAAACGCTAGAAAAGAACGGCGGAGCTGTTTGTGTGTGAGCGTGACATGCCTCACTTCTCCCACCTCAGATCTGCGTCTGAGCAAACTGCAGCATAAATTAGATGGAGTGGATTCACACCTCAGTCACTGTACACTGGCCGTCTGGCATCCTGGACCTCCCGCTGCTGTGGGAGGACGGAGGGGGGGAGGCCGATGCAGCGCGGGGGGGCGCCCTGTCCTCCGGGGGCGGTCTCCGTCTGCGCGGCCAGTCCTCCCAAAGCTCAGCGTGGTTGGCGTCACCCCCCTCTTCTTCCTCCTCCTCCTCTTCTTCGTCGTCGCTCCAGTCTCCGGAGGCGGACTCCTCCACGGACGTGTGAGGGTCTGAGGACCTGGAGGGGGACGTCTCTTCCTGGTCGTCATCCTGCCCCTCTACCTCCCCGCCCTCTGACCGGTCGTGAGGCGGGGCGGACCTGGGGCTGATCTGCAGCTGAGAGAGAGAGTCCTCCACCGAGGGGCTGGTACCCGGCCCTGGCTGGTCCCCGAGAGACATGGGGGGCCGGGTGGCAGTGGAGGGGGCCGGAGCGGCGGCGGGGGGGCCGGCGGCTTGCGGAGGAGCACCTGCCGTCGTGGTGTCGGCGCCATCTGCAGAGTTCTCCCGACCCGCCGAGCTCAGCGCCCCGGAGACAGCGTCCGCGTCCAACCGCAGCCCGGCCACACCTTTCTTGGGAATATCAATAATGTCTCTTTTCATCTTGCGCCGGCGGCCGTGCTCGTTGCGCCGGTACTGCACCATGTTCTCCAGGTCGGCGACGTACAGGAAGCCAGCGATCAGCATCTCGGCCGTCTTCTTCCCCTTGGAGAAGGCGTCCTCCAGCTCCCGGCTCGTCCTCTCGTCGTACTGCCACCAGCCGTTGCGGCCCTCGTAGTACCAGGCGTGGTCGCTCGCCGCCCCGCTGCGGCCCCCCGCCGACGCCTTCAGCTCCTCCGGAGAGAGGAGCGTGGGCCTTTCCAGGAAGTCGTCTGGCACTTCCTGCCTGCAAAGGGCGCAGCGTTTGCTCTGCCAGGAAGCGCCCTTGACACAGAGGAAACAGAAGACGTGATGGCACGGCAGCTGGACGGGGTGGACACAGCTCTGCAGACAGATGGCGCACTCCGGCACGGACAGGGCAGGGGACGTGCCACTGGAGTCGGAGCAGGACGATTCGGCGCCGCTCCCGCTGCCTCCACCGCCACTGCCCTTCTTACTGGATGGGAGCGAGCTCACGGAGTGGTCGACCTCGCCACAGCTAGCCATCCTTATCGAGCGCTGCAGAACAGGAGACGATTAAGTTCCCCACCAGAAACCAGATGTTTACATACACTGCCGCAGATGCATTTCCATTGACGGTAAAATTGCGCCGACTGGAATGACAAAAAATTTATTTGCCAAATGGAAACACGTCAATTTCAATAAAATGTTTTTGCACTACAATGGGTTGATCATTTTTGGCTGTATCAAAATTGGTGTACTTCGAAAAGCCACAAAAGAAACACTTTTTTCTCTTCACATGAGTCATGTGATCAACAACAAGATGTTACTGCAGTTTAATAACTTATCATGCAAACAAACTTCGTCATATGCAATTTTGACAACGCAATTACAACATAGTGTTTTCTCAACATGGAATATTGGCCAAGTTTAAATCCAACATTAAATCACACAAACAGGGTTCATACAATTTTCCCATGGTAATTAATGCACTTTTCAAGCACTTTCAATGTAAGTTTTCAAACTTTTTCAGCACCACATGGAGATAAAAATGCATAAATAAAAAAAAGAGAAAAACTTTCATCAGAGTGAGCACTCTTAGGAGCAAACTATGACATATTCTTCGGTAACCTTGTCAACAAGATCTCAGGCAGTTAGGAGAAAGTGAACGACACATGAACACTGAATGTACTTTATGCGCTTTGAACCTTGGGAAACTTTCATCTTTGTAAGTATTTATGCCGTTTGAAAGACAGACGTGTTGGTTTATAAAATAGTACACAATCTTTTGAGTTTAGCGTTAACTGTATTAGCTAGTTTTCTTTCTGTCACATTTCAATTACAAAAATGTTTTTAGTGTAGCATTAAGATGTTTTATTAGCTAGCCAAATCCATTTATAAAAGAATTTCAGTTAAGAACAGCAAGGCTTGGGTTTGATTATTAGCTGCTCGCTGACTGTCTAGCTACACATAGCCAGATGTTGGGAGGATAGCACAGAAACATTTAACTGTTGCACTGAGTTTCTTGCAGTATTTCTGAGCATTTAGACTCAAAAAGTCCCCAAAACAGGATGCTGCCACAACCTATTATCACTACACGGACGGTGTGCTCAGGGTAATCTCCAATGCCAGTTCTCCACGACCATTTTTTTGCCTGTAGGTCAAAAAGTTAGAACAGTGGTCTAGTCTGACAAAAGCACTTTCTTCCACACGTTTGCGAAATCTCCAGCTTGGCTTGTGGCAACCTGTGCGTCTTATGGTGGCAAGACATAAGACGTACAAAGACCGAATTTGTGGACTGTGCAACTAGTTGAGTGACTTCTGAAGGAAATTTGCTTCATAAAATCTTTTTTTGGAATATCAGATTCCTAATTATATATATATATAAAAAGACAGAATAAGAAATCCATGTGTCACTTTCTATGTACTCTACAATTTCATACTTCTTTCCACTGATCTAGCACAAAAATACATTTAGTGTTTGCTGTGATGTAACACGAGGATTATGGTAACACGTGCCTCGCTTTCACACACATTATTTTCTTTTAACACTTACCTAAAGTTGTCAATGCGGATGAATCATCGGGAGAGCTTCTGAACCTTCAAACCACCCACTGGAGAAACAAACAAAAAGAAAAACTAAACAGTCAGATAAAACTTGAACAAACTAGAACCTGATATCAAGCTACTTGTTGTGATTTTTTTTTTCACTCTACGTGGCAAAGAGGTGGATTCTTATTCTTGCTTTTACAGTGAAAAACGTAAAAGTTCACGTTAACACATTAAGCTGTGTTACATGAGAAGGTACTGTAGGGGAACAAAGGGATGCTCTGTTTACTGGCGACAATCAGGGAACTGTGCCACTTTTTGCTAACTTAATCTCAGCTGTCCTTATGATAGATGGGGAACGTGATTGAAATAATAATAGTTTGTTGTAAAATATACATGTAACACTATATTCTATATTGCGGGCAATTTGAAAAGAAAGGGTGTTTAGTCAACAAATAACAGCTGCGCAACACCGTGTCATGTTGTGTTTAACCCTGAGAAGTTTAAACGGAGGTCGCAATGTAGAATTCAAGAGCTGTAAAATCCTTCACATCAGTAAAACCTGCTGTAGCTAGCCAAAAGCTATCTGGGCTAAGTGGTCAGCCTCCAGTAAATAGACGGATCTCATTTGACGGCGCTGGCTTCTTCCAGCAGGGCGATATAAACAGGAGAGGGGAAAACACAAGACACCGCAGCGATTAAATACCCACCATATCTTTAAATCTGTTTCTACTGGCCTTCTTCACGGTCAAAACTCGTCGTATAAGAGCCGTGTGAAACGCAAGTACATCGACTTCCAATGTTAACTGGCTTTGTTTTCCTCTCAAAGAGAAGCTGAGATAAACGACACAACGTAGCGCAGCGACCTTACGTCACTGGACGTCCAATTCATATGGTCCAATCACACGAGACGATGAATGAAAACAGAGGGTTCTTTTTTTTCTTTTTTCTTTTTTTTTTAAAGGAAAGACAAAAATAAAAAAATACTGTTTTTTTTTAATGGAAAATTAATAGAAAATAAAGCAAAATTAAATAGAACACATTTTCTAGAAACAAACAAAAAAATAACTCGGAATAATAAAACTAATGGGTGAGGTTGAATTACTCTGGGTTCTGTGAGAATTAACAAGCTATGTAATCTAACAAAACAGGTTCTAAATATGGGAAAGACCATCAACAGTGGAATCAAAAAATGGACTAGATAGAGTGCAAAGGAGATAGCATTCATATCAACTACAGAGAGATATGATCTGTTGAAGTTGGGGAAAATCACAAGACTGGCTTCGGGTAGGAATGCTGAGATTTTTTCATGCAAGTTAAGCTTCATTTTTTTTTCTTAGCTGTATAAAACATGAAAGACACATAGAAAATATCAAGTTATTCAACACTAACTCTGTTTACCATGGTTAGTCTTGACAGACCTGCAGAGAATCACTCTTATAAAAGCATGGCGAAAAGAAGAGCATTTGACTTGTGGTGGGGTCACAGCAGACATGTGGAAGAAGGTGTTCTGGTCAGATGTGAACACTGAACCTTTTGACCAAGATGCAGAGCATAATGTGCTGCAGAAAAGTAATACACTCTAAGCACACCATCCCTACTGTGAAACATGGAAGTGGTAGCAACATGCTGTGTTTTACTTGAGGAACAGGGATGCTGGTCAGAGTTGATGGGAGGATGGATGGAATCAATTAAAGGGCAATACTAGACGGAAACCTGTTTAAAGCTTCAAACATTTAACATTTTGTACCTATTTGTTTGTTAAGGAGCTACAAATTTCCAGTTAGTTTTTAGAACAGATAAAAGATTTTACAAAACTGTGCAACAATGAAGATGAAGAAGGGCTACTGTGTTTCCAGATAGTTCTTGGAAACACAGTAACTTATAAATTTTTTTTTTTTTTACAGCCTTGCTATAAATAAAACTTCTGCTCATTTCTCAAAGTCAGTAAGAACATGAAAAACCACTGAAAGATATTCAAGCATTCTTGTCAATACTGTAAAAAAGCTTAAACTCTATCGATATTGAACAAAGAGCACATGTGAATGTCATTTGTCAAGTCTTGCCACAGCTTCTCAATTGGCTTTAGGTCTGAGCTTTGACTGCCTTAGGCTAACCCATGAACATACCTTGATCTAAGCCATGTTTATGTTCTCTATGTTTTATATTTGTGTCCTACAGTGAACCTCCATTCATCTTCCTGGCAACTCTGACCAGCTTCCCCGTCCTTGCTAAGGAACAGTCTGCTCAGAGGATGATGCTGCTATGGTCAGTGTGTTCAGGGTGATGTTGAACGTCAGTATTTCCTTCAGACACAATGTTCTGCATTGTGTGTGAAATTAAAAAGGTTTAAATTTGGTCTTGTTTAACCAAAACAGCCAAACAAGACAAATTAACGGTTCAATTCCCGTGGCAAAGTGTAAACTGTTATTTTTTTTGCTCATAATTAAAGTACATTGGTTGAACTGAATCCTAATTAGGAATATCAAATTATAATACGCATGCTAGCTGCAATTTTCAGATTTTAACATGCTTTTTTTTTTTTAGAAAGCTATTCAGACATTGATTTGTATAAAGCTCACACAGAAATCTCAATAAATTATAGCCTATTGATGGATATGATTGTAAAGTGACAAAATTCATTTTTTTTTAAATTATATATCAAATCATTTTTTTTTTTTTTACCTTATTGACATCATTTTTTGAAATAACATGTAAATTCTTTTGCAGGGCACTTTGTGAGCGAGCTGATCCACACTCCCAAACAGTAGGTGGCAGTAGTGCGCCATTAACGTCGACCGCCGCTTAACAACATCGAGAAGAAGAAACCGGAGTGTTCCTGTTCGCTCGTTGCTAGAGGACGTTGGTGTCACAGAGGAGAGCGGCTCGTCGACTTTTCTTATTTCCCCCCCAAACTAACCTAAAAGAAGAACCGGAAGCAAGATGTTTTCCCGTGCAGTGAGACCCACCGTCGGCCTGGCTCGGAGCCTGTCCACCTCCTCGCAGAACCACGCCAAGGTGGCGGTGCTAGGCGCTTCTGGCGGCATAGGCCAGCCGCTCTCCCTGCTGCTGAAGAACAGCCCCTTGGTGAGCCAGCTCTCCCTCTACGATATCGCTCACACGCCCGGGGTGGCCGCTGACCTCAGCCACATCGAGACCAGGGCCCAGGTGAGCGGCTACATAGGCCCCGACCAGCTGGGCGCCGCTCTGAAGGGCTGCGAAGTGGTGGTTATCCCCGCCGGCGTGCCGAGGAAACCCGGTATGACCCGAGACGACCTGTTCAACACCAACGCCACCATCGTGTTTAACCTGGCGGACGCTTGTGCACGCTACTGCCCCGAGGCCATGATCTGCATCATTGCCAACCCCGTGAACTCCACCATACCCATTACGTCGGAGGTGATGAAGAAGCACGGAGTGTATAACCCCAACCGGGTGTTCGGGGTCACCACCTTGGACATTGTCAGAGCCAACACGTTTGTGGCGGAGCTCAAAGGCTTGGACCCGGCTCGGGTCAACGTCCCGGTGATTGGCGGTCACGCTGGGAAGACCATTATCCCCCTGATCTCCCAGTGCACTCCTAAGGTCGAGTTTCCTTCCGACCAGCTCACCGCCCTGACCGAGAGGATCCAGGAGGCCGGAACGGAAGTGGTGAAAGCCAAGGCGGGGGCGGGGTCCGCCACCCTGTCCATGGCGTACGCAGGTGCCCGCTTCACCTTTTCTGTCCTGGACGCCATGAACGGGAAGGAGGGCGTGGTCGAGTGCGCCTTCGTCAGGTCCGAGGAGACTGAGAGCAAGTACTTCTCCACGCCGCTGCTGCTCGGCAAGAATGGCATCGAGAAGAACCTGGGGCTGGGCAAGCTGTCTGCGTTTGAGGAGAAGCTGGTGGCCGACGCCATGGGGGAGCTGAAGGCTTCCATCAAGAAGGGCGAGGACTTTGTGGCCAAGATGAAGTAATCAGGAGCTGGTTGAATCAAGAAAACCAGCTGTGATGGATGATTTCTTCGGTCTTACAAGGCATCAGACTAACTAAAGATCCATCAGTGTTTCCTCTCTGTTTCTGTTGGCAGTTGGGTCATTTTCTTTTATTTTTGTTTGACTTTATTTCCCTCTTTACCAACCACAGCTTTCTTCTGTGTGTATAATTCGTGCCCATTCTCTACCGTACTGTGATTTGTTTTTCTGTTGCTAATTTAAATGCAGTCTGTATTTGCATAGACTTTTCTGCTGTGAACAAGGAGGGAACGCTGTCATATGTCTACTGATGCAAAAACGGTTGTTATTACTGAAGAGCAAAATATTCACTCCACCAATAAACAGATTAGCTTTAAAATGCTTCCTTTCCTTTACCTTTCTTGCATAATAATGGTTTAAAAGAGTGAGAAGGTCACTGATCAGCATATCTGGTCAGGTTTCTTTGCGCAGGGCTGGACTTTAGAAAGAACTTAACAGGGGCAGAAACCTGGGGACCCAAAATACATGCTGTATTCATAGAACTAATGTGTTGCTAAAGAGGTGTTATACAAGGTTAAAAAGCCCAAAACACTGAGATTTTTATGTACATAATCTGATCATGAGTGAATTAAAACATTTGAAATTATTTGAGAATAATGTCACAAGCCTAATGTGTGTCAGTGACTGCGCTTTGTCGCCACACACAGGCCTGGGGTGGTTACTGTAACATTTTGCATTTGTTATTTTTATGGGTTCTGGAAGTAATTCTATTAACAGTTAAGTTTCTTTTTGTGGTCTTCTTTCAAAGTATTAACAGAGAAGAAAAGGAGAAAACATCCCAAAGTCAGAACATCTAATAGCCTACTTTTATGGGATCTCTGCTATGCCCTGCGGCATGCCAGGGTATGAAGACATTTTGAGAAAGTACAAAAACAAAGATGAATTCACAAGAAGGTATACTGTTATAAAAGGCATGAAAACCACTAAGTTGATGTGTACCTTTCAATCTGATGCATACATACTGGCATAGAAGGGGTACCAAAACTAGACACGTATTCTTTTAAATCCAGCGCTGAGGGTTGTTAGCCAAAACTGGGATCCCAAATCAGCAAGTTTATGAATTGGGTTCTTTGGAAATTCAGCTAAATAATCATAAATTACATCTGCACTGAACACAGGAAGACATATACAAACTACCTAAAAAAAGATCTGACAAATGTAAGTGTACATTATTTCACTCCTGCTTAATTGACCATAGTGAAAACAAATTCTCAACCAGAAGTCATGGTCACAAATCAGAAGCTGAACAGCTTTAGGAGCCAGTTTTATGATATGTGCTCACTCTCTTTTGCTCAACCACTCAATGAATCAACAATTTACATATTTAACATTTAATATCTAAAGCTGCTGAAATTTACAATGACTAATCATAATTTTTTCTAGGAAGTTACACTAGTTGATTATTAAACATGGCAGGCTATCAAGTACTTTATGACTTCACTAGATAACAGAACCATGTTTGTTTCTCAACAAGCTAACTTTGGACTGTCCCAGCAGTTCTTAGGTGATTAACATCGTTCCTAATCAGCTAAGAACAAATCAGAGTTTATGGAGCTGGACAAACAACAGGCACAAATAGAAACCATTACAGCTTTATTTTACATACAGTTTTTTTGTTCTGGTTGATGAGCTTTATTTGGAGCACAGAATCTATTTACACAAAAGGAGGGGAGAAAAGAAAATAGTGCTCCGGAAGATTTAGCACTTCTTCGGATAAACTTTGTTTTCATCCCAGATGTACATATTTCAGTTTTGGACACGGCACTCTGCTTTCCCTACATGTGTCAGTATGAAGCTGGCAAGAGCTAATACTCATATTTTTGTTCTTTACAAAATTTGCACCAGATAGATCTACGCAACAAGTACAACAATAATAATAAACTGTTCTACACACAGTGTCTTGCAGACGTATTCACGCACTTTGAACTTCTAGTTTTACATTTTGCCGAGTCACAAGCACAAACGTCCAGATATTTCATTTAGATTTTAAGGGACACCCCAACAAGTGGTGAATAGTTGTGAAATAAAAGGTAATATGCTAAAAACATTTAACTTTGGTCACATCCAACCAAAGCACCTTTTGCCACAGATGTGTTCTGTACCTAACATAGCTAGAGGTTTGTGGTAAACAGGATGCCTCATTGCTTTGTTTCAACAATTGTTTTCTTCTTGACACTCATCCATTAAGATAGATTTCTGGAGTTACCTTGGTCCTCTTGACTGCATCCTGGATTTATGTTCTCCTTTTCTGGCCTATCAGTTAGCATGGACACCCATATCTTGTTAGATTTGCAGAGGTGCTATCCTTTTCTAATTTTATGATGGCAAACTAAACAGTACATCAAGTGATTTTTAAAGCTTGGTTTACTGTTTTGTAACCTAACACTACTTTTAAAGCCTCTACGACTTTATTCCTGACCTGCTTGCTGTGCCCCTTGGTCTTCCTGATGCTCCTTGTTCACTAATGTTCTCTAACAAACTTTATTATAACCTATTCCTGTGTTATAATCAGAGTAAGTTATGAAAACCTTGAGTTTATTTACAAATCAGGTGACATCTGAAAGCAATACATTTCTTTGGACAAGATATTGTCCAAAGAAATACATTGTTGCTTATGGACAAAGCAGCAATTGGAGACTGATGTGTCATATCAGTCACTAATATGTGACTGATGTCTAATATGTGTGACAGATGTCACACATATTAGATTAAAGAGGGTTGAATGCAAGTCGCACTATTCAACTTTTTATTTGTAGAAAAAAGATAAAATTATAGATTTTCTTTTCATTTCACAATTTGCACCACTTTATGTTGGTCTAGTACATAAAATCTCTGTAAAATACATTGAAGTTTATGGTTGTAAAGCGATAAAATGCAAAAAAAAAAAAAAAGTTCAATGGATGCAAGTACTTTTGCAAAGCACTGTGACGTTGTAAAATCAATCTACATTTGGAACCAAAGATACACATCGTTGTACCAAAGCTCCATTAAATAACCGTATGAACAAACACATATGTCTCCATCTTAGTCAGTTTGTCTGACAGTCCTCTGCAGTCACAGTGTTCCCAGTTTACAGACAGCAGTGTCTCCGCAAAGCTTTCACACGAGACACTTTGAACGGTGATGCAGTTTTTGAGATCAAAAGGGCTTATTACAGTCCATGAATAACTCTGATGTAAAAACGGTCTGTTGAAACCATACAAGTAGCAGCAACACCCCTGTAAGGAGGGGTCAAAAAGGGGAAAGATAGTGGGCGAGGACAGGGGGAAGGAAAGGTTGGGATGTCGTGGAGCAGGAGGGAAGAGGAGACAACCAGAGGGGGGTGGGGGTCGTCGTCTGTCCCCAGCTTTATTGCACGAGGCCGTCTTCAGGAGAGATTGTCTGTGAGTCGTGGCCTCTCCGGTGTCGGTTCTCTGTTTTGTTCCTGTTATCAGAGTCTTCCCGTTCGGCCGCATCCCTGTCCCTGTCCCGCTCCCGCTTCCTCTCTCTCCGTCCCTCCTGGCTCTCCTTGTCCTTGCGGTTGTTGCGATTCCTCCTCTCTTTTCGGTCGGACTTCCTCCGTGTTCCTGAAAACCGAGGAAATTTGACAAGGAAGTAGATTAGTATAGTTCAGTTGAATTCATTGCTATTCATACTGAAGTTATTTGTTGATAGGAATTTTCTCAGGATAAAAGTCATAGTTTCAGTGCATAAATTTGGTCTTATTAAAGAATAGAAAGGAAATGTCTGACATTAAACCATGTGTTTACATACATTGTAACCAGGTGTTATAACCAAGTGTAAGCACTACGGCAATATTCAGCCACCATACTGCTAAGGAAGAATCAGGTTCTGTTGCTTTCAGATGAACAAACATCTCAAAACATCAGACAGGAATTTGGAATTTGGGCACAAGTGGTTCTTCCAAATGGACAACACAGTTCTTAGCTCTGTCCCATGAGATATTTGTGGCCAGATCTGTGTAAGCAATGTGGCCTATAAACCTCATTCAATTAGACCAGTTCTGCCTGGAGGAACAGACCCAAAGGTCCGCAAACTATTGTGGACATTTTGGAAACCAAAAATGTTTTACCCAACGTATAAAGTTTAAAAGACAATCATAAGAAAATGTTTTTCAAATTCGGAATGTAAAGAAAAAAAATAAATAAAATAAAACAGAAGAAACTCTGCTAATCTCTGATTACCTAAAATCAAGAGAAATTTGGTCATATTTATTCTTAGGCAGCAAGTAAAAAGTCTCATCTTTTACACAGTATATGTATAAATCTGATTTTAATTGTAAATCTCAATATGAATTTATATAAACATAAATTCATATTTCATGTCATGCGAATTTAATAAATCTTAAATATAATCCCCCTAACTGAAGGAACCACAAAAACAGACTGAAACCCAGTCCTAACTCCGAATAAGAGGCATTGTTGATTTTTTTTTTTTACCACTAGGTGTCAGTCTTTATCAACAAGTAGCTTCTCTGCTGTCAGCCTGTCAGCTATTGTGGCACTCTGCATGTGATGAGCAGACCTTTGTCGAAAATAGAAAGCCTTTAAATAACCCCCCTCCAACCCTCAATCCTTCACCCCCAATTTTATCTGTTCTTGCAACACTGTCTCATAAACAAAAGTGGGAGTTTTTGGAATGCTGAAGGTTTTATCTCTGCCTGAACCGTGGTTATTAATGATAATAACAAGATATACCCTCAGGGAGGTTGGAGACAGGACCCACGAGTGAAAGCAGAGGAGGCCCTTTCCTGTTGTTGTACGGGTGGCGCTCATGTGTGAGTGGAACGGAGCAGCACGGCCTGCTGTTGGCTGCCTGTTTGGGGATTGTGAAACTGCTGAAGTAGGCAGTGGGCTCAGACACAGGGAGAGAGAAAAAGAGAGATCTGTCTCTCCTGTCTGCAAGCTTTTTTGCCTCCCGCCTCACCCCCTACATGCGTTAATCAAGGCAGGTCTCTGGTTGGATCTGGAACCAGGTCCGACTTAAGCCTTTACACTGGTGTTACAAGAGTCTCCCTAACTACTGTGCAATATTTCCTGCTAGACGTTCTGAGGAGAAAAGAAATGGAAATGGGAACACAATAATGTTCAAGTGTTGACTGCAACAGATGGCTTGTTTTCAGTACAACAGAAGTGATAGCAAAGGGAGCCGGTTTCATGGATGGATGAGCCGATGGATAGATGGATGGACGGGGTAATCTGGTCCACTGACTCATCCAGGGTATGCCCTCATCCTCTATAAACACAGGAAGTCCCCTTCGCTCTCATTGTTTTCTCTGTCCTGACACCATAACTATTTACAAGTTCAGTGGATTAGTCATACTGTAGCCCCAGTGCTTTTGTTGAACCAGAGCAGAAACCTAATCCATGCCAGTGTTGAGATGATTAGCAGAGTGTTTATCAAGCCAACATGCATTTGGTTTGCTGGAACAGTTTCCGACAGGCTAAACGTAAACTGTGAGTGGACGTGCGGATAACGGTCCCTGAATGGGACACCTGTGTTGTTTTACAACATTTACCATAGACACTCTCAAATTTCCATTTGTTATGAGTTGCTATCAAAAACGTGAAGTTACAGAGAGCTTGGCTTGTTAAAAAAAAAATTAAAAAAAATCTTTATTTATCGCTCAAAGTTGAAGTTTGGGATAATTAATTTTCTTGGAACCAATATCTGTCTCATAGAACTTTATGTCTGATTAGGTGCCGATGGTGGAAGGAGTTTGATTCCGTGGATGAAGCAAGACACTTCATCCACCTTGCATCACCAGCGTGTGAATGTGTGCATGAATGGGAATGACTGATTTCATTGTAAAGTGTCTTTACATTGCATTAGTGCAGTAAGTTGTGAACAAGTTGTCTTAGTCATGCGTAATAGTAGGATAACTTGCGAGAATTGGTCACAGATCTGGTCTGTTGTGGTGACAAAAGATCTGATCCAAAGTTAATTTCAATTAACCCACAATTTACTGATTTGTACCAAATGACCCTTAACCTGAGGTCATGAGACTGGACGGTAACTGAAGGAGCTCAAAGGCTGAAAAGAAAGCCCTCAGAGTGGTGGTTGGATGAAGAACGAATGTAAGCAGCTTGAGGTGGAATCACTGCTTCTCAGCACTGGAAGGAATTGGTTTGGTTCAAGGATATGATCTTTGGAGGCTTTCCGTGCAAGTAGCACTCAGAGAAGACCGTGGGACAAAATTTGCTGGAGGATCTACAAGTCTCTTCTGACCTGGAAACACCTTGGGAGGAATACATCCACAATCCATTTTTGGATTGACATGAAAACCCCCCGGATATGTCAAGAAAACTGCAAAATTCCAAGTGAAATGTCTGCTCCTAAATTTTATTTGTAGACATCCACAGGTTTTTTGTCAACACAGTTCATGAGTGTTTAGAATTGAATTCATTAGTGAGGCAGATTTATGAGTGATCAGGATAGGATGGTTTTAGGCTCTGGTCAGATATATTTTGGTCAAGATGGACAATGTTGATAATGAAAAGGGAAGGGTCCGATAACAGAGTCTTGAGGCACCCCTAGTTTGTTATCACATGTAACAAACTGCTTCCTGTTAGATAAATAGTACTTAAATCAGGAAGGAGATGTACTGTTCATACCAGGTAGGGGATAACAAGAGATGTATGGAAAAAAACTTGATTGGTCCAAAGTTTTTAAGTAAGAAGTAAAACAGTGTGTGGGACAGTGTGCTCACACAGAACAAGCTATCCACCAGTGCTGCGGTTCTCTCAGAAATGATGAATACCAGTTGCAAGAACATGTTGCTTTTGTTGTCTTGTTTCCCAACATAAGTTTGTCTGTAACAGCAGCTTGTAGAAATCAAACACAAAGACACAAAGTAGAACACTTGCCTGACTTCAGAACAAAGAGAAAAACTTTATAGAATGTGAAACCCCTAAAAAGGACAATGGAGGAAAAAAGCTATAACGAAAAGAAACCCTCAGGGAAGTAATAACTGAAAAACCACCATGTTGTGTGTCGCTGACAGACAGAGAATAAGTGTTCAGAGGGATATTTAAAGAGACACTGTGGGTTTTATGTTGTTACATCCTCTGTGGCAGCCGTTCAGTCGGTGAGGGAGCTTTTGGCGGGAGACAGACCGGGATTAAAGGCCTTGGGCTGTCCCACAAGTGGAATGCCTGCTGCATGGCTGCCAGGATGTCACCGTGGGGGTTGTGAGTAATGCTCACTCACTCAGATATATACGTACATACATGCTGAGTGGATGACTGGCGGTAGCTTGTATAGCTATATGTTTCTCAGTGTGTCTTTTTCTGCATGTGTTGAGCCCTGCAGACAGACAAATGGTCCATCTGGCTACAGAGACCTTCAAGGTGAAACTTAGTACCACTGAAGGACAAATTAGTCAGAAATCATTTGAGGGAAGACAAATGAGGATGTGTGCTATGTGTATTCATATAGCCACACTATTGTGATGAGGCTCAACTTGATGTCAGCGCTGATAGATCTGCACATAAAGGCCTGTGGGATGTCAGCATGAGGGTTGGAGGATCCTTATTATAGCTGTTGATTAATTATGCAAAATGAGATACTCAGCAGTTTATATAAAGATTAATGAAATACTACAGATGCCTGATTTTTCAGATTGTTTCATGAGTTCATCCTCGACTTTCTCAAACCACATCTTACTCAGCGAGAGGTATGCAAAGTAAATAAAGAACAGTATCACCAATACTAATCCCAATCCCAATCCCAATCCCAATATGCTTAAGTATGATATATCATAAAGATACTATCTTTTAGGAGTACTTGTGTTTTTTTCTTTGGAATTATTTTGATAAAATCTGAGACAGATTTTAGATAGAGTTTAATAGGTGTCTACAAAATACTTTAATAACATAAACACGATACAATAGAAACAATAGAAGAACAAAAGAAATATTATCAATATTTTGGATCAGTCCGCTCACTTCTAGTGCTTTGATGGGTAAATGACTCTAATCATTGAATTCCTCCTTTTCTTTGGGTGTCAGACCACGAACTCCATCAAGGGACCAGCGGTACATTATTTTTTCTTCTTGTGATAAAAAAAGAATGTACAGAATTGTAAAATAAGGTGTCAAAGGAAACTTGAAGTTGGTATCACTAGGGAAAGCCTGATTGGTGACCTCTAAAGAAGTAATAGTAATAAAAAAATGCATAAAAAGGAGAAGAAGATATGAAAAAAGAAATAACATTTGCCAACTACAGGAAGAGGAAAAGGAGACGCAGGCTTTGGGGGAGGGGGTATAGCAGCTAAAGGAGAAAGCACAAAAAGAGGAAGAAGGGAAGAAGGATGTATCAGTGTTGGAGGGCTGCTGGAGGATTACTGGGGGCTCTCTGAGGTCAGGCCACTGACCCCCTAGCGTGTGCAGAACGTAAACACCGAGGAGAGGATGCGCCGAGGCAGATAATTAGCCTCCATTCACTGTGGAGTCTCTTGGAGATCAGGCAACTGAGTAATCATGAGGGTAGCGCTGATAAGAGCGGTCTGCTCTCTCTGTCTCACTCTGGTTGCATCAGTTTCAGCCGAATCCAAATTAAAGTCCCAGGTCTCGATCTGAGTGAATCGTAGTGCCACTGCAGCGCTAGTGGCTTTTCTTGGCGTGTGTCTGCATGAAGGTCGTGTGCGTGAGGGGATGTGCATTGAGATGCTGACAGACAGTGATTAAATGGGAGACTGAGGTTACATATCCCAGTCCAACTCGTATCAGCTCTATAGCGCTGGAATTTGCGCGCCTTGAAGCGTGTGCAGTTGTCTGGCCTGTTTAAAGCACAGACAGCCTAGCTTTAGCTGGGCATATATGTCCTGCTATTGTGTGTGTGTATGTGTGTATGGAGCAAATTATCGTGTGTGTATTAGCAGCTGTGGGGATAAACCAATTCTGATCCCCTGGTCGCCTCGTGCCTCCCAAGAGGAGGATGTTGATGTTGAGCTGGCTGTCTCTGCTCCAGAGCCAACTGCTTTTTGCCGCATCACACACACACACACACACACCCACACACCCACACACACACACACACACACCTACACACACACGCACCCACACGCATACAAGCACAAGCACAGTGTTTGTTCTGTAAGTGTGAGGCCCCAAGGGACTGGATCTCAGCCTCCTACCCTGTCTGCAATCTGTCATGTAAAACTGCAGAACCCCCAGAGGAAAAAAAAAACACAACCTGCCGTAGCCGACAACCGACCACCTCGGTACCCACAATTGCACCAAAAAAAACAAACAAAAAAAAAAACAACAACTCCAAGTGGTTGTAAAAGTGCCGCAGGCTGCAGGTTTAAAAAAGACGAGCCTCATCTGAAAGCAGTTTTCACCCCGTTCATTAGAAATCACCACGCTATTCCCTGTTTACTGAGAGCACAGAGAGAGGCTTTCACTGTTTCAAACCTAAAGTGGGGTCTGGAGAGGAGAAAAATCCCCCACAAAAAATACAGGGTGTCCATTGTAACATCCCGCAATGGGCACCCCCTCATGTTTGCTCCCCCCACTGTCCTGACTGCAGCCACAATGACAGTCGTCTGAGTAAACAGTCAGAGTCCTGAGCGGAAGACAGGCTTGTTCTGGTTGTACAAACTGAAGCAGAGCGGTCTGGAATGCATAGAGCTGAAACTGAGCCATGTTTTCCAAACACAGCGTTGGCAGTGAACCTGAAGGATTGGGAGCAATTACCATTGGCTGGATTGGTGGCTTTAATCGATACATACAGCTTTTAGGGTCACATTGGCCCGGAGGGTTCTTTAATGAGGAGAGAGACACAGCGAGGAGGTTTTATTTACCTGGGCATCTCTTTTTCTTGACCAGACACTCTTTGACCTCAGAGATCTCTGGGCAGGGATTGCCAAACGGCGATGGATACTGCAGGACCTGCCTTGTGTGGGTCTCCTGGCCCCGTCTGAAGCCGCAGGTTCTGCCCGACCGAGAGCAGGGGCTCCACTCACTCCACTCGCCCACCTCACAGTGCACTAACAGAGGAAACATGGAAAGGGAGAGGTGACAGTGAGGACTAAGTTTGTCTCTTTTTCTTAAGCACAAAGGAAATTCATCCATCTAAAACATTTTCACATATTGAATGTGCTTTAAGGAGATTTGGCATTGGCAATTCACTATTCTTTGATCTAAGCCACTCCATTCAGCTTTCTTTCAGCATTACCCTGGATGCATATGGGATGTTATGTCTTCCAACAATGGCTGTACTTTCTCCATTTTCTCATAAAGGCCAGATTTATTTTTAACACAACACAATCCCCCTGATGACATATTCTCCTTCCCTGGAGGTAGATCTATACCGCCTCTCCACAGTTACCTCTCCTTGCTTAGATTGTCAGTTTAGGTTGACAACCGGGTCTTAGTGCCTTTGTATACTTACAACTAGATTGAATTTATTAATTAGAACTTCTGTAGGTAATCAGTGCATTTACTTTTTTTGTTTTTTTTAGAAGTATTTGAGTAAAGGTGGCAAATATGTTGAAAACCATGTATTACTTTTCCTAATCAGGCACTACTATTGTGGTCGTTTATGCCCAGCCTCAATAAAAGACACAGGTGCATCTCAATAAATTACAATAATATTTATTTCAGTAAAACAGTTCATTAATTTGACTGATATTTTCAAACCTTTATTTCTGATAATTATGAGAATTTCTCACTTAAAGTTGATGAAAACTCAACATTTAAGATTCGAATATAACATACGGTAACACCAAGAGAAAACACTATCAAAAGAATTGGGGGTTAATGTTGGATCAGTCTGAAGCCTGTAACATCTGAAAAGTATATTTAATACCTGCTTACATATTGCTATTTTGCTGTTTTGGTTCTTTTGGTCTGAGAAATTAACCTCTTCTTAACCCAAATTCCAATACACTGCAGTCTATGTTTGTAGTTAAACATAATTGTGGATGAAAACACCTGAAAAAAATCTCCATAAGGTATGCTTTGGCCATTGGGAATTTTGACTTGCGCTTGGTATTTGTAGGCTTTTTGATTTTATTTTTTAATTGGAATTACAAAATGTTCACAGATTTATGTATAAAAAGAGGAAAGGAAGCAAACTTGATAATTGTTAATGCTACTTTATGGAGATGGGGTGACATAAACAAAATCTGTGTTTAGTTACTGTCACTAAGTATACATATCCTTTACAAATATGCAAATTCAACCCATCGTTTATGTTCCTTTTTATATTGCGCAGTTATTGAATAAATTTTTGGACTGTTATTTGTGCAGATGCACTAACCCTCTTCAGATTTACCTTGTGGTGTGCACTCCATTAGTGTGTCGTTGGGCTCATAGTCATCTGGACAGATATGGTGGCACCTTCCATTCAGCTGATAAAGGCCAGGCCGGCACCGGGTGCATGTGTCACTGTTCACACACGATTCACACTCCGCAGAGCATCCTGCAGGCACGGTCACACAATTGAGCTCAGCAAACCTCGGAAAATACCACTATTTTCCCTTTAGCCTTGAAAAAAGTAAAAACGAGACACTCACTGAGAACGCACTCCCTCTGTGCGTCACTGTGGACCATGCCTACAGGGCAGCTGTCCAGGCACTTGCCCAGGTGAAGGTAGAACCCAGTTCGGCAACGCGTGCAGAAGTTCTTGTTAAAGCATGAGTCACACTCCGACCTGCACTCTGATAAAAAAAAAAAAACAAACAAAAAAAAACCCCACCATCAATGATTATTAAAACACCTGTAGGTAGGTCGATGTTTCACTGGCTGGCTGTAGCTCAACACTTAACCTAATTAAGTGACACACAAAGCAAGTTTCCTCAGTACATTTGTTCATATTGCCATGTTGGAGTTAGTCTTAGAAGTAAATAAGAGCGAATGCCTTTGGTGTAACGCAAATCTGAAATGCCTACAGAAGTGTTCGCAGCACTTGAACATTTCCTCATATTTTCACATCACTACCAAATATAGAGTGATGTGGTCATGATCATGTGAAGTATTAGTTTACCAGTTATTGGACACCTGAGGGCAATTCGTTGCTCTGTTTCTTTAGTGTAAACAGAGCGGAATAAAAATGCAAACTATAAAATTTCAATAATGTGCAATTTATAAAGTGACAAAAAAAAAAAAAAAAACAAAGCTTGGGGTAGGTTTAATGATTCTACTATCCCTTTTACATAAAAGACATAAAAGAAAATCCAACACAACGCTGCTATCATTCAGTCAAAGTTGGTTTTAGACTTTAGCTAAAGCACTCCATCGTGTCTCTCAATTTGTTGCTAACGTTTTACTCACTTGTACAAGTGTTTCTCTCTGGGGACCGGGTGCCGTAAAAGCCAGGAGGACAGGAAGTCATGCACACCCCGATCTGCTTCATCCCGATCCTCTCCAAATGCATGAAGAGTCGAGACTTGCAGGACAGACAGCCATTGTAGTCCGAGCAGGTCAGGCAGCCACTCTGCTGGCACCCCGAGCTGCCACCGGTCATCGCTGCAGACAGAAGCAGACAACTTTAATCATGATAAATGAAACACTAAGATTACATCTGAGAAAAGTGCAACTCCCAGGGTTTGACCAGCCACATGGCAGCTTGTTGATTGGTTTTACAAGTTCTGTGAGAGGCAAAATGTGTCATAATTCAGTCTCACATTTTCAGATGCAGTCGAGCTAGCCTACTGAAAAATGCATGACAGGTTAAGTCCTGATTTTGTCAAACATCAAATAGTGTCACTTAGTCAAAAACTGAAATAAAAAATAAACGATCTTTGAATGCCCCAAACCAGACAAAAAATTATTACTTAACTTAATCAGAATGTAGTCAAGCATCACAGCTATTAGCTGTAGACACTTCAAGCATTTGACATACCGAGCTGAGTAAAACATCGCAAACAGAACATCTGCATAAACTCATTTGTTTAATGTATATATGGAATTTCTAAGCTGTGATGCTCATGCTGTAACTGTTTGCACCATGTCCAAAGAAATGGTGAATGCTAAATTACCAGACGTGTCAAAAGGCAGAACTTGTGTATTGTTTACCAAATGCAACATAATTTACAATGTCATTGAAATGAAAGGCAGATAGACAACAGAGTTGAAGATATTCCATATAAGTATCATCATAAATAGCAACCCGTCCCACATAACTAAGAGCCAGTCTGACAACTTTGATTTTAGGTTGTAGTAAAAATGATATTACAGTGTAGATGTTTCAAAAAATGTATTCAAGTCTTTCCGAAATGACACTACTGTGAGACCCCTCTGCATTTCAACCTTAAACACTGCATCCAACCTATATAACAAAATAAAGACATATTGGTGGATCATTTGCTGTACAGCTGCCTTTAGTAAACAAACAGAATAAATGGACTGAACCTTTATATGTATTTTCTAATCACACTGACCAGTCAAATCAATCCTGAAGCAGAGTTTGATTCACTAAGCCACAATGTTCATACTCTCATAGATTGATCAGCAGAGAAGTAGGCAAAATTAGGGCTAAGTGCCTTGCTCAGTGGCACATCGATATGTGTTAGGGAGAAGCTGAAGTTAAAACCATAACTCCCCTACTTTGTTGCAGCCACCACTAACAACATGCAGTTTCTTCAACATCTACATCTCTTAAGTCTAACAAGGCTCATGAATCGAGCTTTATCTGTTGTTTTCAACATAAACATCATAAGAATGAACAATAATTAGCAAAAAAGCTAAATGTAAAACACTTCACTATGGGTGTTATTTACCCAGTCATGCACACCCCGAACTCTTACATCAACAATTGTTGATGAAGTCATTTCATCAGCAATTGGACATAAAAGTTTATTCACGTTGACAGCAGGTTATAGACCTCTGTCTTAAAATTTCAACCTTGCATGGAACAGATCAGTGTAGCTGCTACAAGTTATGTCATGAAATCAGGCTAAGTACATCGATCATGCAGGTCACGCCTGAACAATAGCATTCATAATGCAGCATTTCAGCAGTAACCAGCATTACAGTAATGGTTTCCTCTGTTATTTTCTCTTTACTTGAAGGAACATCCCAAACCTTAAATAACTAAGTCAGATTCAGATAAATTATGGAGTGAAATGAAGTTCACAGATCTTTTTCATATTAGATAGAAAAACCTTTTATTGATGTCAAGGTATACTAAGGTCAAAAATGCTATGATTTTAAAACACTTGAACCTTTGTGTCATATCCATCCTTTGATTTGAAGTCACAGAAAGAGTCAAAGGAAACACAGACACAGAGAGGGACACACAAACCCTCATCCCTTCTCATCTCATAGGGGCTATTTTCCCAAAAGTCCTATGGGATAATCAATATGTTTTAGGTAAATGTAAAATGGGCCTTTTACCTTCCTTTTGGTCAGCAGTTTTTATTATTTTTTTGCCTATGACAGCTCTCAAAAATTTTCATTTTCCCCAGTCACTGTAATATGATGAACACTGACACTCTCTGAGATATGTGAGGTGAGAAGTATTTTAGATGTTGTTCTGGGTTCTGTTGCGACCTCCTGGACTCATCATCCAGGTGCTCTTGGAGTATTTTGGTATGTGGGCCATTCCTGAGAAGCTTCCTACTGCTCTTTCACTTCACGCCATGATGAATCTGCACGAGTCCCTCAAAAGGAAGCTCAAGTCAAATTCAAAAAACAAATCTCAGCCTCTCCTTTGATATTTGCAATTACAGATGAGTCCAATCAGTGCCACCTACAGCATCATATTATGTGCTAGAACTGCAAAAAATACCTAGCTGAGTAAATTTTCCGTCTCCATCCCTAATGATGTTTACAAGGTGCAGCAGTGCGTCATGGTAGGGTTAGGATTAGGGTTTGGTTTTCCTTCGTCATCCTAGCATCACATGGAAATGCCTTATAAACTTTGTGTATTTCTCAATTCAGGCCTTAGCTGCCAGTTCATCATAGATCATAGACACTTTGTTTGAAATATCCTGACTGTCTTTACAAGAGCCGTCCACTGGCCGACTTGCATTCCTGCTGAGCTGCTCAGAGACAGGAACTCAGCCACGCTAAACCTCAGCTAGACTGCCTCCATCTCTGTAGCGCACCAAGGAAGACCAATACATGGGAATCATCTTCATCTTTGTTTGAATCATGAAATGACAGAAGAAACACTTAAGCAATTGTGTTAGATGGGCAGTTATATGAAAAATATAAACCTATTTATCTAGGACTGTTCACATATTGATGTTTAATCTTATATTTTATTCTTATCTGGAAGATAAAAAATGAACCTCCTTTTATTCACAAAACATGTTTTTCTATCTTAGGTATAAATTTAAGATCCCCCCAAGAATTTAGGATTTGTAAATGTCTGAAATGAGACACTTATTGTAGCGGTAACAGGTCTGAAGTTTGCACCTCAATGAAATTGAGGTCTTGATTTCGATTCATTCCAGCTCTTCTATTTCTTAATTTGGGTAAATTTCTATTCATTCATTTATTTATTTATTTATTTATTTTACACGTGGTGCCCACATTTTATAAAACCATGCTCCGATGTGATAAAATTCATGGTGGATTATGTGACGGCAAACTGTCCAGGTCCTGCTGCAGCAAAACACCCCCAAACCATCACATTTACACCTCCAGATGTTGTTTGTGGCAACATCTGATGTCCAGATGTTTGAGTTCCAAGCAGTCCTCATCAGAAATACATATTTTGGAAAAAAGATGTTATAAAAAGTTTTGGATTTTTTTTTTCTCAGTCTTGTTATGATTTATTCATCCTACTTGGGTGATTCTGCATTGCTATAGTTCATCTTAAGTGTCCAAATGTGTCACAAAAATGTGTTTTTTAACAGGAGGGTATCTCTCTTCTACATTGTATCATGCAAACATCACCAATGACACCCACACACACACACACACACACACACCCACACACTACTTGCACCCAGAATTAACATTTTTTTTGTAGGCATCATCATCATCATTGCACATCGGAAGTTTGTGGCTTGGGTTCTGTCTACTGCTTGGTAATCCTGCTCTGTCAACTGAGAGGTCATTGACTCTCCTCTGAGTCCTATCCCCCTTTTTGTCCCTCCTGGTTTGTACTCGTTCCCCAAAACAATCCCTCCAACCTCCCTGAAAGTGTAGGATATGTGCATCCTTGGGGGAAGTTTGTGGACATGTTAAATTAACTATTTATTGGCCCGTGGAAAGCTTAGGTGACTGGACTCTATTCCATGTAAGAATAAAGGTGATGTTGCTCTCTCATCTCCGAAGCAGAATCACATGGACCAAGGGATGCTTTGAAAGGCAGCTGAATGGGTTCAGACTGAAAACACACTTCATTTATTTGTGTTGGACAGCGGTCGCCTGACGGGTGCCTTAAGATTTGTCTTCTGCACAGAATGCCGCCAGCATAGTCTGTTCTTGAGGAAAACTATCATAAACCAAGGTTTTGTCTAGCTGACCTTCCTGTTTGCATCCTGCTAACCCTGTTCAGAGGGAGGTCTTAGTGCTGGTTAGAGGAAATAAACAGCTAAGGGTCCTGAAACCTCTATGAGTACAAAGAACGCCGCATATTTGTACACACAACACCGTTTATGCTCCTGGAACTTTTTTTTTAATGTTTGGTCAGTTTCAGTCAGTAATCAATTTCATTTGGATTTTACTGACAGAGCTTCACATGGTGCCACATATCTTTGCACCAAAGAGCAGGCCTGTGTTTAATTTATTCTCAATAGAAACACAGCTGTTTTATTGAAGAACATCAGTGACCAAACAGCAACATGAAGACCAGACAGGGCAGGGAGAAGCTTAGAAAGAAGTTAAAATCACAATTTGGTTATAAAACAATGTTCCAATCTTTACTCTTAAAAAAACAACAACAACATTTTACCAAGTATTGCTGGTCTAGTTTCTAGTTTAAATATCTTTGTACTCTTGAAATAGACAAAAATAACTTACAACTAATTTCTCTATAAACAACGGGAACTTGTTTGAAGTAAAATTATTCTGCAGTATTTATAAAATGTGCTAGTTCCAGAACTTCATCGCCTTGTTATAAGTGAAATAATCTTTTTTCTTTGATGAAAAAGTGACTGATACTTTTTCAGTATCAGTCACTCAGAACTAGACCAAAAATACTTGCTAAGTTTTTTTTTTCTTTTTTCTTGTAGTTAGGTATTAACTACATGGTTTCTTAATGGAGATCGACAGTAGTGGACTCCCTAAATTTGGCTTTTATGAAAGAGTGAAAAGTTAAAAGCCACGGCTGGAAGAAATAAATAAAAAGTCCAGTTGAAAGTTTGTGGTAAGACATGAACAGAGAACACGTGGACGAGGTTTGGCTACACCCTGCATCCACAATCCCTGTGTTTAAACTTGGTGGTGGAAGCATCATGCTGCGGAGATGCCTCTCTTCTGCAGGGATGTGAAAAGAAGCTAGAACTGTTGAGAAGATGCATGAAGCTGAATACAGGTCAACCCAGGACGAACACAAATGGTGGACTCTGAAAGACGTGAGACTAAATGGAAGCATATTCACATGTTAGAACGGCTCAGTCAAAATCCAAATCTAAGGGTGACTGACAATGTGAGACGGCATTCGAAAACCAACGTTCACCGAAGATTTAGACTGAGCTCGAGCTATGTTGCAAATAAGAATGAGCATAACTAAAAAGTTCTTGAGTCAGGGGAGCAGAATACAAATGCACGCTGCACTTTTCAGTTTTTGATGGACAAGAAATAAGCAGGCATGCGTAATGGGGAACAGACGAAATGAGATGTGGCTGTTGTGCACTTTTGGCACTGCACTGATGGTCATTACAGAAACATTTCAGATAAAGAGCTATCCCTGCTGTCCAAATCAGAGCTTTATCAAATCAACTTCTCCGCCCCAGGTGGCATGGATAAAAACATCACTCCAAAGCTCTGTCACTGCAGATCACAGACAGCTTTCAGATATGCTGACAAGTGATATGTGGAATATTCCAGTTATCGCTGCTCTCCTCAAACAGAATCAGTCACAGAGCCCATCTGGAGACCTTCAGTGATGCAAAGTGCGTGGGCCGAATAGAAAAGAAAGAAAGACAGAAAGAAAGAAGAAAAAAAAGAAGCTTTATTTTATACTTATTTCAGAGAGGAGAGACCTGGTCAGAGCCCAAGAAATGAGACATGATGTTGGACTTCTGGGAGATAGATGGGAGAAGAAATACCAGCAGAGCCTGGATGGAACATCTCCTCACTCCTGCTGACAGCTTTGCATTAACAGTCACAAGACGACTTCAGATCATATGACTGCAGTCATCATCTGGAGAAATATCTCCCAATTTAGAGCAATGAGATGAATAGCAGGATATTCAACGCGTGGTGTCTGGATTGGATAAAGTTTATGCCTGAAATCTGCTGCGCTCACCGCTAGAGAGCGACGCAGGAAGCTGGAGCTCCAGCTCAGAGCCGTCAGCTGCAAGTGGCTCCAGACTCGTCTAATCAGCCAATTAAGTTCAATCACAATAAAACAAAGATGATGTAACAGAAAGTTGTGCAAAACAGAAAACAGTCTCCAGACGGAAACGCTGCAGATTTCATTATTAATATTACATAAAACAAAAGAAAGAAAGCAAGACAGCGCATTTCAGACGCGTCTCAAGCTTATTCAGTCCTGTCTGTTACATCGGCGACTATATTAAGCGGAAAAAAATATTGTTGAATGAGTTACAAGTGTAAAAATATTCCACACAAGCCTAAATAATAAACGCTAATCATCTGGTCCTGGAAAAGGCACAAAAAAAAAAAATAAATAAATAATGAATGAATGTTGGTTAAATTTGCAAAAAGTTACACTATGATGCGTAAAAGTTTACCACAGATTTCTAAGTTAAAAACGCAGACAAAAACGGAAGAATTCGAACAGCATTCCATAAATGAATGAATAAAAAAAAAAATTATTTTATTTCTTCCAACCATATTTTGACCTTCTTATGGAAACGTCAGACATCACGCCGATCTACTCACCTTTGTGCTGCCGGTGCCTGGAGCTGCTGTGCGGCTGACAACCAGAGTAATCCATGCAGTTCCAGATGATCAGAACAAAGGAGATCAGTTGTAATTGCATAGTAGCCCAGAGGTGAGACTCCTAAAGCCAATGTCAAAGTTCACCAAAACAAGTTGGCGTTTCTTCTCCTTCTTCTTCTTTTATTTTTTGTGTAAATGTTTTCCTCCGCCTAAAGAGGTTGAAGCTCGGAAAACTCCTAAACGCAGCAGGACGCAGCCCAGCTGTGTGGTGTTATGTGGTGGCTGTAGCGTACCGTGGCCCAATGATGCCTGGGCCGTTTAGACTGTAACATCCTGGATAGGGTCCACATATGTGCCGAGAAAGTAAGTCCTCGTTAGAGGTCCGTTATCCGTTCAGAGATGGAAAACATTTCCTTTTTTAAAAAAAAAAGAGAGAGAGAGAAAGAGCAAAAACGCGCTAAAAGAAACAAACCCAAATTTCATTTGTTGCGCACATACGCAGAAACAGAATTAAACATCAGTATGTGAGTTTAGAAAACAAAAAGCGAATAGAGATGCTAAGAAGGTTTTAGTGGAACACCGAAGGAGTCTGAAAAGTTAAATCCATTCGTCCAAACTCCAAATTAGGGAACCCTCTCCTCTCATCTGGTGGAGAGATGCGCCGTGCGTCCCAAAGTGTGCGGCCACGTTTACTGCGTCAGGCGCGCTTATTCAGCTCAGCATCAGCTGGAGCGCTCACAGGCGCAAGCAAATAAAGTAAAACAGGAAAGCAAATAAACACAGACAAAAAAAGAAAAAAAAATTCAATCAGTGTGAGGAATCATTAAAACTGATCTCCCAGCAGAGAGTTTCGCAGGTCTTGTAAAGCCGACACCTCCTCCTGCTGCTGCTTCACCGTGTGTGAACCAAAGTAAATCTCCGCAGTTTCAGCGTGTTTCTGCTTTGCGTGCAGGACCCATTCACTCCCTTGATGACTTCAGGCTTCTGCTCTCTCTCTCTCTCTCTCTCTCTCTCTCTCTCTCTCTCTCTCTCTGTCTATGAGCTCTAAAGTTTATTTAGAGGGCATGCCCCCCGCGTCAGAGAGAGAGGGAGACGCACTGAACGGATTCAGATGCGCTCTGTGCTTTCTCTTATTCCTCCTTTGAATTTGTTCCTCTGTTGGTGCTCATCCGCAGTCTGAATGTGGAAATGATTGTTTGGATTACTGAACTATTTATGTTGTTCTGCCTTTAAACCAAGAGCAGCTCAGACCGATACCAACACAAAGTTTTACCCCAGACAAAAAGTACAGGGATCAAAACTGCCTGGTTATTCCTTTTAACTGAACGATGAATTTATGCTGTGATCGGTTTGATTTGCTCCTAATGCGTCACCATTAGGAGCACGTGTGAAAGATAAAACAAAAAAGGTTGTCAGCTGCACATCCGGTCAACGCGGAGTCTGTAGCCCCAGCACCTGCCTCCTGAAGCTGAAGCTGGTATGTGATTCTCGGCTTCCAGTTTGGTGTTAAACACTTGACGTACGCAGTTGTTTGGTAGTTATTGAATCCTGTACATTTTTGCTTTTAATTTTGATTTTTTCTTTTTTTTTTTTTTTTTCTTTTGCTGAAACAAAATCAGAAGGACTTACTATGCCTGGCTTGTGCGTGTGGCTGGTTTTGGTGGCTCAGTAAGGCGGGGATTCCCCACGACTACATTTATTCAGCAGCTGTCTGAATGTTGCTGGAAGATTTGGGGGAGCTTTGATCATACATTTGTTCGAAACGCAACGGCGTGTTTATTTGGGTTAGAGAAAAAAACTTGACATCATTCTGGACAGATGCTGTGCAGGATGACTCTCTGTAATGATGTCGGCACTCAGTGGCTTGTGTTACTGACTGTAGTTCCCAGAGAAGGAGTTTATTACATTAGCCTAATGTACTCAGGCCTCAAACCGTAGGCAAAGAACTGCTCATGGAGTCATTGTGAGCAGGCAACATGTAACACAGTGCGATGTTCTAAGTATATGTAATGTTATTATATAATTTAATGTCAATGTAAGTCTCAATAAATACTGAAACCATTAACCTGAGCACAAATATAACAAGCCTAGTGATGCAGGTTAACACGAACCGACAAATAAAAACTCTTTTATGTCATTTGAATCTACTTTTTCCTAATTACCTTCACTTAATGAATAAAATGAGAGAAGAAAGTTCAATTTAATTTGATGTTTACAAAGTGGGATTTATCTCACAGGTGTGTTCCCCCCCCCCCCCCCCACAGATCCACTGTATTTATTATTTCTACTTCTATTCATCTTCACAATCATTTATATAAAGTTGCAACATCATCTAATCGATTCTTGTGTGATTGTTTTTTGGGGGTCCCGAGCAGCATGGCTCATAAGTTGAAGAGAGGAAAAAAAAATATAAAAAATCCATGGAAGCTCCAGCATTTCCCAGTACCACCTCTAGAGGGAGTTAGCTCCATTAAAAGCTTGAGATGAACTTCAGCTCTTGATCCCCTCTCTGATGATGAGTCCAAAAATGCAGCGTTGTTTCTCACATCAGGCACACGCAAACCGATTTTGGCCTGACTTGAGAGAGCGTGTGGACCCGAAGAGCACAGGTGAGACGAGACACTCCGGAGGTGAAGTTTCTCGATCGTGCAGGGAGGGACCCTGCAGGTCTGCTTCTGGAGACGAGACAAGAGGAGAGAGGGAGGGCCAAAGGCCTCATCTGTCTAACTAGAGTGTGGATGTTTAGGGGGAACAGTACGCACGACTCCAGTGCTTTTCCTCACTGTGGCTTCTGGTCTTCCATCAGTCACTGTGCTGAGGAAAGCAATGCAAACATTGCGTGGGTTTTCTTTTTTCTTTTTTTTTTTTCTTTATGGGAATACTTCCCTGTTTGCCCTGTGCTAACTCAGGATCAGGACACGGAGACACAGCAGAGATTGATGCATTGTTTTAAACTCCTTCACCTCCGCACAGGCAGACCTCTTAATCCAAACTCTGCCAAGGGATATTAAGTGAAGTATTGTGCAGCTAATGCACACTGAAAATTACAAGCTGCCGCTTCACTGCCTTGAAAAGTAAACCGTAGCTCAACAAACTTCTTAAAATGCGTCACATTTTAAGAAGTATGAAGTATGAAGCTAAATCACGTATGAAGCTAAATTGATTTTTGCTCAGAAAAGGGAAGAAATTTTGAGATAAATTCTCAAACCTCCGTCTGTCTCTCTGCCGTCTGAGGTTCGGTGGAGGGGATGTGGAGGAATAATGCTTGTCTTTGTGCCCTAGACTCAACAAGCTCCACCAGCCCCCACTGGTAGCAGTGTTCATGTGTTTGTGTGTGTGTGTGTTTAGGTGTGTGTAGATGCGGTGAGGGGTGTGGAAGGTTAAGGTCACTTGGTCAGTCCCTGTGACCGGCCCATGAGAGAATCAGTCGACACCTGTAAATGAAGTCTGGCAGGTGCATAGAGCCGGCCGACCAAGGATGGATACACGTTACAAGTTTTTTTTTTCTTCTTTTTTTTTTTTTCCTTTCAAACTACACCTTGTTTTATTTTAGCCCTAAGCTAATTTAGGTTTTGTTCTCACAGACTGGTGTATGGGGGTTCATGCCAAGAACGCCGATGCCAGAGAGACAACGATGGTCGGGAAAAACATAATGTCAAGTTCAAAATTGTTTCTTTCTTTTCCTCAAAATAATCCATCCCTGCCTCCATTTTCAGTATCTGCTTAACACTGACTTCACCCTTTCAGGATGTCTTTCTAATGGTGAGACAGTTTCACTTTGCCATCTGAAATAATTATAAGGGCATGTGAATTATCAAGAGGAATTTTATTTCTTTATTTTTTCATATGCATACATCATATGCTTTGCAGCTCAGGCCCTGCCCATTTTTTTCAAACTGTAAATTATTAGTATTATTTTTATAAATCTCAATTTTTTTGTGTACTCATGTAGACTGGGAATACTGAGATGAAGATTGCATGAAATTATCATAGCTTGATAACTATAAGTGAAAATGTGAAAAACGTATTGATTTTGCCAAAAACAATACAAAGAACATGTTTTCTTTTTCTACTTGTAATATTATAATACTGGGAGATTTACAAGCTGATGCTGACCAGTATATTAATTGGGCTATTTCCATTACATAGCAGGTCTCATATCCACATGGTTTCTGCTTCATCTTTCAATACAAACTCTCATCTACCTTCATGTCAACTCAGCCAATTTTTTCCCAGTGTGGTGTGGATAATTTGCTGTTGCATTATGAAAACGATTTGGCCGTGATCTCTCGTTGATGTTAAAAGATCTGCATGCAGCCCTTCAAGAAGAGCTAAGACGGCCGTAAAGCCTGACGTGTAAAACACACCAGTCTTTCCCAGTGTTTCAGCTATTTATAGGCTGCCTAAGATCCCTGTGACATTGCAAACATCCCATAACCTCAACATAAACAGGCATGCTACTCTTCTAATCCTCGGCGGCCTCGGAGCGGTGAACATACAAGGACACTGCAAAGCTCGTGCCTCTGATCTCCAAACTGCTCATTCCCTCCACCGCTCATGACTCATAAAATTCTCAGGTGACAGTGACAACCACCACGCTGTCATCGACTTACGAATTAGGCCCAGCTGAGTGTGGACAGCAATGGACGGAGTGAGCCTCACCGAGGGCTGTGAAAACATTTGAGTCTGTGGCATTGCAGCTTGTTTTCTTCTGACAGTGCAACAGCTAAAGAGGCAAATACACCAGCGGTCATCTATACACAAGAGTGTCGCAGCAACACCAGCAGAAGAAAAATCACAACGCTGAAATTCACCTCGATTTCTGTCGAACATGGTGGCGGTAGCATCATGTCGTGTGGCTGCTTCTTATCTCCAGGGAAAGAGAAGATGCAAAATGATAAGATGAAGATTGATAAAGCAAGGGAAAATGGACTGAATTCCTTTAGCACATTTCTAGTCGAACTCACCACTCAAATTGTTCTGCACTAGAGCCACATTAAGAAATAACTTAGGGTTAAGTGCGTTGCCCAGGGCAACGTCAACATGCAACTGGAGGAAGCTAGAATGAACCCCGCAAGACAACCACTTCGCCCAAATGGGTCACGGTTGTTCTTTACAGCGAAAAAAGAGAGAATATATATATATATATATATATATATATATATATATATATATATATATAAATGTTTGTGGTTGTAAGGTCGCAGAAAGTGAGAAGCTTCAAGGCATAGAGTCACTTTTGCTAGACAGCATAACATACACACAGTCAAGGGGCTTAGAGTAATGCAAACAGGGATCAGACAGGTGTGTGTCATGAAGTGGAAGGGGGAACAAACCTTCTCCTATATGTGTGTGAATGTAATCTGGGGTGATTGAGGGGATCACTTCTCATTGGTGGGGGGATTGAGAAGGTGGTCAAGGACAGATAATCACTGAGCAAGCGCGTCAGCTGTACACACAGAGTGTAAAGCTGGACAGAGATTTGAACAGAGAAGGTCAGATGGATGAAGACTGGAAATGAGTGTGTCTATGCTTGTTCAGGCTGGAAGCTCACATATGCATTACTATGTATGAAACTGCACAAGGCAACAGAGGATGCAATAGAAAGTGATGGAGTTGCATGGTTTTGAATGCTGAAACTGGTCATCAGTGATTGATACAATGTCCTCCCAGGACAAAACTGACAGAAACACAGTTTCCCGATTGATTGTTAGTTCACAAACTGGAAATTCATGTTTTAGTTCACTCAGTGAGGAAGAGGAATTCAGAAGAAGCTTGTTGTCTGAGAACAGCTGCTTAGAGACCAAGCAAACTGGGACTTTTTGGAGGGATTTAAAAGCACTCCAGGGTGAACAGCTACTACCAACAATTGAACACAGCGGAAAAACCCATTGTAGTAAAAAGATGTCAACCGTCCCATTTATCCAAATAAACTGTCAACAGGATCTTTTACTTTCCAAATGTATTCAGTGATTGTGCTCATCTCACCGTTTTGTAAACAGTTGGCCCATGTTTTAATATGTTTTTAAGCCCTAAAAACATATTTAGGGGTCTCTCTTTTGCTGATAGAAAATAAATCCATCCTGCCTACCTATGCTAACACCCAAAATGCTCATTCACGCTTCCTGTATCGCTAACAAGCAATATAACAACAAGCTAAGAAACAAATTCCCTTTTGAAAGCCATTTCTACAAAAAAAGGGACAAATGCCATTGTTGACAAAGTATTTTTAAAATTAATTTCATTAGCAACCAACATAAAGACCTATTTGGTATATTTTTTAGACTGTTTGGCTCTCTAATGTGATGTTAAAGTTTGTGAAGGTTTATGCTGTTTGAAAAAACCCTGTGTGGACGTAAACATCCCCTCTCTACAACGAGCCGCAGCAGGATTCCCCACGGCCGGCTTTGCTGATTAGCAGCGAGTGTGGCAATAATTACGCATTCCATCCAAAATTGTGTCTCTGCTCTCCACGCCCCCCTCGACAGCGGCTCTTCAAATAAACTAAGCCGTCGGCTTTTAAGGGCAAGGCTCTCTGTGTCTGACCGTCAAAGTGACCTCGACTGATGTATTTCCACCTCTTTTCTAGCTTCCCTTTGATTGGGTAGCGATTTGCCAAAGTGATCTTCACGACTTGCGGAATGGGTTGAGGAGTAGGTTGAGGGGAGAGAGTGGGGGTCAGGATGGGGTGGCGGGAATGCTTAGTTAAGTTAACTTGAGTGAAGTGGCATGAGGGGGGTGTGGTATTCTCATAAAATCGAAGAAAAAAAAAAGTCAGTGAGCAAAGCCAGTTACCGCCTGACAGGACTGAGAAAGTTTATGTGATTTCTTTCCTCTGTTGCTTTGCAACCTCGACCTTGCTGTTCTTATGAAGCTTCGAGGAGACAAAGGCAGCATACTGGGGATCTACCACTGGTTCCCAGGAAATTTTAATCATCAGGGCACTACTGGCTCCCGCCTCTACTCCCCCCCACGCACCCTGCTTCTGTTGTTTCCCAGCAACATGTGGGGTAGACCTGGGGATATTTTGCGTAGGGGGTGTCTTGAATTTCTGTTGAGGGAAAGGGGAGGGTGCATAAAAGCACCTCAGGGTTATTTTATTAATCGGCATGGGGAGTCTTTTCCTTTTTCTCCCTGATAAAATCCTCCATGCTTAATCTTAATGGAAGGTGGCCCTTCTCCTCTCCACCTTTTGTGCTGTGATGGCTGCGCTCTGCAGGGACCCGTGTCGGGACTCACCCCCGAACCCCCTCCAATCCCCCCCCCCACCACCACCTTTAACGAGAGCTTGTGCGGGGAGCCGGGTGAAGGTATGCGTGAAAAGATGCCATCATCATCATCATCACGGAAGTTTGCAAAGCTGCATGTCTTTGAGCAATTTAGTTTTATCATTCAAATACTATAAATCATTTTTGTTGACTTTTGACTGAACACATGGTTTAGGAATAGCCCCCGAGAAACTCCACCATCACTTGAAAGAAGGCAGATGGCTTGAGCTTTATTTTTCTAGTGAACAATTTCTTCCCGATCGGAGGGGTTGCTAATGGAACGGGCCTGAATTACAACATGTGCGAAAGCAATATTTGCACCTTTCGATTCTCACCCAAGCAGAACAACCCTGTGGCAAGGAGAGTTGGACTTTTCATAAAGCAAATTAATGGGGATTCTTGGTTCAAGTAGTAAGGGAGGGTGAAAAAAAAAAAAAATCCTATTTCTCTATTCCAGCAGAGCTGTGCATTGGCCACATCTGCTCAGCCAGAGCTACAAGTGGCTAATATTGGCTTGTTTACCTCAAGGACTGTTGAGACAGTGTGGTTTCAATAGTCAACAAACAGCTTCTCAGATGATCTAAATATTATGGCTATGAAGTGATGTCTCTTTGCTCCAAAATGTGCTGTAGAGCGAGAGTCCTGTTACCCATTTCCAGGGTGTTTTGAGTTCATTCAGTTGCTTCGTATTAAAAAAGGAAGTACAAAGTCAAAACTGTATGTACAACTGAGTACACAAAAACTAACTGTTCCGCACAGAGCCAAGAACATTTATCCAGGGAGATTTAACCCAAAACAAACAAAGCTCACAAGTTCTGAGCGGGAGTTTAGAGTCATGAGAGTGGCCCTACAAAAAAATAATCACCATGCACAGAAGTGCCAGTGTGCTGATAGAATGTTTAGTTGGAAAAAAGAGCTTCAAATGAGCAACTTCTTAATTTAGGGTCTTAACAGAGATGAATGCCATTCAGTTATTTAGATTTTTACTGGTTTCTTAATTTAAACTCACAGCATTTAATACAAACAGGCTGGAGATTAATAGCCATGTTGGCTCAGATTAGCCGACTTAGCCATGCATGCACGCCTGTAGGATTTTTACACAAGGGGGAACATGTACCCTCCTCACAGAAAGAACACAATTCAATTATTTTAAATGGATAGTTTTGAATTTTATGAAGTGAGGTTTTGTAATGTCAAGTCAAGTTTATTTGCGTCGCCCATTTCAGCAACAAGGCCATTCCTGAAAATACAAAAAACAAAACAACAAATAAAACACAGTCGTCAATTATGAAACAAGTAGCAAACACTACATTTAGTCAAAAATCATCATCACAATCATCAACCAGAAATAGTATTATTATCAGTATTGCTCAAGTAACTTGAGTAACGTTTTTGGGAAAAAGGGAGTTTAAGAAGTAGTTTCTCTACACTGTACTTTTTACTTTTACAGTACTTGGGTAATATTAGCATGAAGTATCGCTACTCTTAGTTGAGTAATTTCTTGAATTACTCTACTTTTTTAACTTTTAGTTGTTTAATGTTTAATGATTGCCACCTTTGGTATAACTGGTTAAGGATGGATGACGCATAATTATTCATGAATTCAGATAAATTTGGCCTGTTTTGTTGTTCTATCAGGCTTGTAAAGATTAATGTCCCAGGAAAGTGCATAAAACAGGCACATTTTTAAAAATGACACAACTGCATCTCATTTTTTGTAGACTTTGTAGAGACTTCCAGATTGTCCAACATGTGGTTCCTGACAAGATGCAATGCTTTCACCCAGGGTGAACCTCCACAGAGCTGCCGCTGCTGCTCCACACATGTTTAATGCATGTGAAAAACACAAGGCCAATAAAACATAACTGGTCCTGCATCTGACCAGCAGAGAGGGGCGACAGACTACAGTGGCTGTTTACAGCCCATGATAATGGCCCTCGTATAAAAGCCACAGTGGGATAATTTGCCTTCGGGGTTGGGACACTGGGCAACTACTCTCTTAGCAGGGTCCATGATGCAAAGTAAACTCTGTTAACTGCAGCGTAATGTGGACACACATCCTCGTTACTAACATTTATAGCACCTTGCAAAAACGCCCGTCTAGTTTTTTCACACATTTAGGATCATTACAACTGCAAATTTTCACGCATTTTTGTACATTTCATTACTATCTTCTGTGACAAAATTGTCACTTTATCACAGAGTGGAAGGAAAAGGACAAAAATAAAATGAAATCATTGTGTGGCATGCCTGTATTCATTCAACTTTGACCTGGTTAATGGGAAAATTGTTACACAACTGCAAACCTGATAATATAAGAGAATGGAAGATAAATATCATTTATTGTCCTTAAGTGTGTGATATTCAGATGTATCAGCAGCTTGCAGAATGACACAAAGGCAAAACAAAAAGAGGAATATAAATAAATAAAGCAAAGTTCACAAACTCTCAAAACCTTCAAAAGTTGGTTCTGCAAAGTATTGACTTAGGGGAATGAAATACAATTGCACACAAAATATGTCAGGATTTTATTAATAAAATGTTTTATAAATCTGTTTGTCCTTTTCA
>CAEFZX010022031.1:0-21095 GCA_903066825.1 Alfaro cultratus | reverse complement strand
TATAATTTTCACCATAAAACACAATCAGAAAATGAGCCAATTAAACTGAATGTTGCACATCTTGTATTGCTGTTGTCTCATGCTGAGTGCAATGTTACCCAAAAGATAGTGAATGTCAGTGAGGAGTGAGCAGCTGGCTGGTTCGGTTAACTTCAGTCAAAACTGAATGTGAATAAATAATAATTAAATGCCACATTACTTCACATTTACATTGAAAGGAAGACAGAAAGGTAACAGATAGAAAACAGCTCAGCAGCCACTGACTCGCCTCACCAAGGAGTAATTCTGATCATTTTAAGACTTTACTTAATCCTGTTACATGTTTTAAACAAGGATGTTACTTTACATATAATTTTTGCAGATTTTATTTTGCAACTAATGCAGGTTGCTGTTCTCGTGTGCTTTCCTGAACCCAGTGGCAGCGTTCCTAATGTACACAACATGAGAAGACCAATCTTCAACTATTTGAAAGCAAAAACCCGAGAGCCTCCTGATCCTTGGGAAATCTTAAGCTTTCACCTGCAGGACGGCAAACAAAAGCTTTTCAGTCGGACGCTCCTGGACCTTGTTGAACCAGTTCAAGACAGATCGAATGGTCACAGATCCTGAATGAACTGTGACACACAAGCTGATCTGGGATAAAGATGACAGCAGTGGGGTGGAAAACTTAATACTCTTCTTTCTTTGTTGTCCTCTTGGTCAGTGAGCGTCATTTATTTAAATTTACATGGAACTTCTCTCAGACATTTTGATCCTAAAGTCAGATTAGCTCTTTTTTTAAGGTCTGTATGGAAACCCAGCATGGAAATATTGCAATGCCTGGGCCTCTTCAGGTAAAACTGCTTTTTACTCCAAACGCACGCAGCAGGAATGTCCAACAATAAGGTGTTGGAGTGAGTCGCCACGCCCGCCGACCGTTCACTGTTAAAGGAGCAGTAACTGAAAAAAAAGGAGTGAAACAGGAAAGTTCAGTCTCCCGCCACCCCCACAAGCCTTTTCATTTCAAATGAACCCTTAAAGCAAAAAAAAAAAAAAAAAAAAGAAACGCTCTGTTTCTCTCCCTCTTACACAGCTTATCTAGCAAACCCTGTGGTTTTTATTTTTTTTTTCAACAGCCGGTGGCAAAGGCCTGACCAGGTGCCATCTATCAAAACAATCTGCTCTCAAAGGGAAACCTGCTATTACCTGATAAGAGGCTGCCCTCGCTAGGGTGTAATGGGTCCCACTTGAGTTCCTTCTTGGAGCATTGTCCCCGGCCGGCCACCTCCGAGACAAACCCGACGCGGTGACGGCTCCGCGCCGAGCCGCGCTCTCACGCCTCAAACTGAGACAGTCGCTTTGCAAAAAAAACAAAACTACTCAGTCTTTACGCTGACCAAGAGAAGCTGAGGTACAGCGTTACTCTGCTACTGACACTGTGAAGGGAATCTTATTCTGGAAAGAATGATTTCTCTCATAAATAAGTAATGCATTAAAGAAGTTGAGCAACAAGCAATTTCTCATCGTCACAAGCATGCGGTACTCAATTCCCACTCTAGAGATGCACAAAAACCTCATCATTTCACCTTTTTTTCTGCATGATCTCATGCAGGAAAATGTATGAGTTTATTCATTTGCTTGGAACTTTGCATTCCAAATGATTGCTATTAACTAAAAGATTTTGTGATTTGTAGCTTGCTTTTAAAAGTTGATCAGTCTCCTGACTTTTTGTATCCCAAGGGGAAAAATATGGCGCTTCAAAATTGGAAAGACAAGTGAACAGGGACATCGTAGAAAGGCCCATGTGAGCTGATCTTCACTAATCAGTAAAGAAATACAACAAAAGAGAACTACTTGACTAAATTTGCCAATATCTGCAATCAGAGCAATAATTAAAAGTTTAAATAACTGAAACCAGGACTAAGCCTGCCACAATAAGCAATAAAAAATTATTTTCTTATGATAAATTACAATGAGCTCGATAATTTTCATTCTGACTAATATTTTTGAAGGGCAATTTTATTCAGAGATATCAATCATTTTATTTATAGCTTTGGTTGTTGCATTTTATATTGGCTTTTTTAAAATGTTGTCCAGTTCCAGAGTTCAGATTTATTGGTCTTTAAGCAAACTTGCATTATTTTGACATTTTCAATATAGTACTTGAAAATGGCCTCAAAACAACAGCATTATCATCGCAATAATTACTGGGGAAATTTACCATCCAGAATGTATTATCATGACATGTCTGTGTTGGACAACTGCAGTAGAAAGTGGGAACTTGTTTTGGCATAAAACAAACAATATTTGTGAAAAAGCACTCCAGTTATGCACAGTGAAGGACCTGTGAGGCTGTGGGTGTTATAGAGTTAGAATTTTATTGGGATATTTTGTGGCACTGTTGTGATAATGATTAAAGTTATGATTAAAACAAACTATTTATGATTTAGTTTTTAGGTAACTGCATTCGTAGCACCGCAAACAAGTGCTCTTCATGAAAAACATTCCCATTTGAAACAGGCATCTTCAGGACACCATTTTCTTTTAAAATTGTGAAAATATCACTAGACTGCACAACATAATTGCATTTCATCATATTTTCAAATTAAATAAAAATAAATTTGATGTTCTTGTGGAACGGTGGAGAAAACAACAATAACATTTCCGATCATACTGTCAGTTATGTTTTATTTGCCATCAATAAATTACATTAATCATAATAAAATTCTTATCGTGAGAAGAAATTTCTCATGATGAATGATGAACAATATGATAAATGCACCCCCTGCCCGACTCCATAAAAATATTCAGCAAAAATCTTTTTTTCTTCTCAAATAAATCCGTCCAGCACAAGAACAGTCCAACATCGTAAAGCTTCTGATGTGAAAACAAAAAGTAAAATAAAGACAAATATACCACTTAGCAGTCTGCTATAAAGAAAATTATATTAAAATGTCTTTATTTTTAATCGGAGCTGCTTCTTAAAGCTCATTACCTTCAGGAATAGATTCAGTTTCCTCATCAACTGGGAGCTGATCACATTTAAATGAAGTGATAATTAGGTCTAAATGTCACTTTTTTTTTTTACCCCATTTCATGCCTGCTGTAGGACATAGGAAGACACAAACACGGAATACAAACGTAATGTCTCCTGAATAATAAACATAGCCATCTTATTCTAGAAATGGACATCACAGACCAAAAAGAAGAAAGTCGTTTTTTCCCCCTCCTGTTGAGTCTCGCTCGACTCATTTAGGAATGCTGCCAAAATGAGCCATTAGAGATTGACGGGGGTTAAGCTCCCATAATCAATATGACACCGCTAAGTGCCGTTTGATTGAGATGCACGCAGTGTAAAAGGACATTTCTGCGTGCCCAGCTGCTGCCGGCACCAAGAAACACAGCATTTGTCCAAAGCTGAACGGTCGTCTGAATGTCATTGTCATGGGTACATTAACTTTTATACGAGTCTGAGAGAGCGACTTGGAGTGAGAACCAACGACCATTTTCATTAGCGACGCCACTCGGTGTCATTACGCGTGCTGTCAGATGTACGGGGGACATGTGACAGCACCCTGTCACTGGAGGTTTGGACAGGGGGGTCCAAGTAACGCTAGAGAATACATCACCTTTTCAGGAGCTAGAATATCATGGAAAAGTTCAACTATCACAGCAATTCAATACAAAAAGTCACAGACTGACATTATATACATTTGCTACAGATGGAGTGATATATGTGTTCCCCCGGAAAGGCCACTGCTAAAGAAGGAGGCTGTTCAAGTATGTTGATGGAGAATTTGGTGGAAGGAAAAACTGAAGCACTTTCTTTTCAGTCTGTAAAGGCATGAACTAACAGTTCTGCTAGTTTTATCAGGAGTTTAGATAAAGCTTACACTATAAAACAAAATAAATGCTGATTCAACTTGACTCAATCTAGTTTCCTTGTTGCTTTGACTCATTTCAGTTGTGTCAACTTTAACTGTCCAGTTAAGTACACTTAACAATTATTGCTGCAACTTCAATTAAGTTGACTTAACTTTCTTTAGCAACTGTGTCAAACCAAAACGTTGCTCCAAAGTATTTAAAGTTTCACAGTATTCCATCAAGAAAACCTAACATTAAATGTTTACATTTTTATGACTTTTTAACTAATATCTAAATTAACTCAACTTTGTAATGATCATTTATTACTCTTTTTTACAACTTTAAAATGTTCATTTTTTTCTTATAAATTAAGTTAGTGATTATTGATTCAGTTAATTCAGTTACTCAATTCAAACATACATTAATTACAGTAAAAGATAACATAATAAGCATTTATATTTCTTCAGTTTGATAACTATAGCTTATAGCTAAAAAAATATAGATTTTGAAAATGATAATAAAAAAAAATAAAAAAATCGAGATTTTTCAAAACAGAAATGTGACATCACAGGAAGATGCTGACCTAACAACTATCAACTGACCAGCGCACAGCTGCTGACCAGCCACAAAAGGTGTTTGCACAGTGCCTTTTCCAAGAATCTTAGAGGAAAAGTTACTGAAAGGAAAAATAAATAAATAAATAAATAAAAAAATCGGTCCACTGTGTTTTATCAAATTCAAAGTCAGCAACAGATGTCAACCGGGATGCATTCTCTGCTGACAAGTTTTATGGAGATCCCATTTTCATTTTCCAGTAGGGCTGCTAAAACTGCTTAAAGTGCCAACGTCCGCCATGATGCCACCAGAACACTGTCCCGACCTGAACCCAAGATCAGAGAGCAGAACCAACAACACAGACGTCTGCTACTGAGGAACCTGGGCTCCTTCAACATCTCAGCCGCTGAGCTCCTCCATGCACTGATGCAGTAATTCATGCAAAATGAGCCACAACCAAGTACTGAGTGAATCCGCTGGCCAGTATAAGGACATACGGTTCAGTAGGATAACATTTCTGTATGAAAACAGCAGGTTTCATATGCAAAATGTACCATTTTTGGGAAACTAAGTTCTTTTTTTATTTTCATTCTACACAACGTTCTTTTAATATACAGGACACAGTGAAAATCAAGCTTCCTTAACAATAGCCTGCTGTGGCTTCCCCTCATCATGGAGGATGTCAACAAGCGTCAAGACAACAACAATTGTCAAAACTATCCAGAATTCCAATATGCTGATCGTGTATCTCCTATATCCAAGTTGAATGACTGAAATAAATGACCTTTTTTATTGATTCTCTGATTTATAGAGATGCACCTGAGGAGCTGGTGTCGGGAAGGTAGCTGCTCGGTTTGCCTGTGCAAAACCTCGAGTCACCAGGCAACTGCATCTGATGGCTCCTTTGTTCGGGGTGAAAGGTTGGAAACACTCCTACTAATCTCCTTGCTACACAATTAAGGAACAGAGGAGAGCGGCTCGAGCCTCTTCCCTCTCTCAAACAACAACAGGAAGGAAGAAAAAGCTTGAGAGACTGGCCCATTGTCCCTCCTGCTCAGTCTCCCCCCCAGCTCTCTCCACGCTAATCGAAAGGTATTTGCACTGTAAATTAAAAGGGCCCTCGCATGTTGCTGCTTTTACCACTGATGTGCTCTCCTAAAATATCCACAAACAGTTCCAATCTAATTACAGAGGGAGATTTACTTCAAATAACACCGTGAACAAAAGAACCTCGGCTATTGTCCGAGTGGCTCTGATGTTCCGTGTCTCTTTCTCTCTTGGGCGAATCCCTTTATAGTCAAAGTCCTCGCCTCGCCAAGGTTAAAATGCGATGGGATATCTGGAAGCAGGGAACCTCCTGACAAAAGCGGTCCTTTTTATTCCCTGGATGCTGATTTCCACTCTCTGTCCTTATCTCAGCTTTCCCTCTCTCTTAACCAGGCGGATCTCAGACAAAGCCACAGCGGCCGACATGCAAATGCGACGCGAGAATGGCGGCGTCCAAGGGAGTTGAGATTGTCCGACAACGGGACGCGCTCGCCGGGGTTGCATTGTGACGCACGGCTGAGACACATCCTCGGGGTCGGAGGAGGGAGGAGGGGGTGCAGGGCGGAGGATATTGGCTGGCCAGATTTGCAGCATGTCCTGCTGACTTCCATTTTCTGGCCTGTGAATCGCATAGCCCCTCTGGGAGTCTATAATCCGCCCCCACCCTGTACCCCCCAGTGCCCCTGCACCGCATCATTTTATTGCTCTCCCAGGATGTGCAAGCTGATGTCTTCGCTCCACAATGATGTGTCCATGTGGGGATCCACACTGTTGCATCCCAATTTGCTACTGGATCCCACCCAGCTTATAAGAATGCCACCTCCCCTCCCTGACATGTTGTAGTCCTGTGGTTTCCCGTGGCGATGCCTCAATGCGGCCGTGCCCACAGTGACACTAAGCCTCAGCGATGAGGCTCGGCGCCGCAAAAGGCCCAGCTGGGTATTCCTCAATGAATGACGCCGGGTGCAGGGGAATGTGGCTGTGCCAACGCTTATTCACACATTTTATCTCATTTACACACAAGCCGCCTATCCTCTATTCACACGGGCCGGTGTGCATAACACTTATAGTGGCGGCGGATGATTACAACTGAGCGCTGGTCACACTGTAGCCTCAGAGCCGGGTATCCATCAGCCAGAGCGAGGATCTCCCTCCGCCTGGAAAAACTCATTTAGATCTTATCTGGGGAAAAATTTGTTTGTGGAGGGAAAAAGGAGTGCAGTTCGCAGGAGAAGTGACTGTAGTCTGGCTAGTGCCGCTTGATTTAATTTAGCTGGCGATAGTGTCTCTGACCACTTGTACTCTCCTTGGTTTGGAAGGTGAGAGAGAGCCGAGGGGAGGAAAATGAAGGGACGAGACGAGAAAAAGCTGTTTGTTTACAGAGAAATAGGCAGACTGAACCGTGAGAGTGAAACTCAATCTGTGCTCCTGGCATCATTTACATCAGATTATCGGGATTAGTCATAGGAAGAGATGATTCAATCACAGGAAAAGACAAAGTTGGATTGACTGCTTATCATATGTACTCATTAACCAATCATCGTAAGAGTGAGAAGCTCTATAAAGGCAGAGGTTGGCAGATTGCTGGTATGGAGAATACAGGTGAATGTTAACACAATCACAGATAAGAAAGACGTTAGGGCCGCAACCAATTTTAGCAATCGATTTGACTAATTGAATAATTGGATAAAACAAATTGCCGCATTCTACATATTTTTTGTTTAACCACGTTAAGGAAATTTAGCTAAAGAAATAAACTGCCTACAATGCAAAAACATAGCACTCATTTGAACAAGATGAAGCTAAAATTGTCACATGAAAAATTTTGCAAACATATTTAGAGACAAAGGTGTGTTTATTTTAAATGTAAAATGTATATTTATTTTGTACAGTCTTGGCTTCAATACTGCTATGAATGGCCATTTGTTTTTTTAAGCAAATGGCCATTTTGTTTTAAAATTGATTGCTAAATTAGATGACATTTATTCCAATAATTGATTCATCATGAATAAAACAATTAATCGTTTCAGCCCCAAAAGATATTAGCATTGACCATAAACGAGCAGCTTCCATCAGGCTAAGAAAGGTTAAGAGATAATATCAATCCATACTACAAAAAGGACATTTATTCAAGCAAAAAGCCTCCATCATCCTGGCACATTCGCCCCCTGGGTAAGATGGTGCAATGCTCAAAAACCCAAGAGCTCCATCTCAGACTGCACAGGCCTCAGTTAAGGACAATACTTACTCCACAAGAACAGAGACATTTGTTCATTTACTCAATGCTGCAAGAACTAAAGTGCAAAACTTCTTGGAAACTCCAGACAGAACAAGTAGAAAGAGATGGATCAAATGCAGTTCGTTTGGAAAGTTTGAAGAATAAAAGCCTCTTCTTTCTAAAAAAGACAGTGGCAACTTTGGTCTGCAAGCTACAACTAAACAAAACATAAATATCCCTCATACAAATTAGATCAAAGTTGAGATCTCTGTTTTGGGGGAAAAAAACCCTCAAAACAAATGTAAAGCATGGTGGTGGAACGGTGATGATATGGGTTTGTTTTCCTGCAATTTGAGTCGATCACAAACTCTTCTGCATCAAGTATGCAAAGGTCAAATGTGAAGATCTTCATCCAAGAGTTAAAGCTGGATCCCAACAGGAGAACCATCCCAAACGCAGCAGCAAATCTACAGCTGAACGGCAAAAAGGAACGCGTCGTTTGCACTGATGAGACATCTGCGAAAAAAACCTTTGCAGCTCGTTGCTACTTTTGCGTGACTGAAATTTAAAAGTGAATGATCTCTATTAACCGTAAAAACATTAAAATGATTGTTCTGAAAGTGCTTAGTGCTCCTAAATACAACCACTGTTTACATTCATGTTGAGGTTAATGTATCACTGAGCAAACATCACAGCGCTAATGCTAATTAGCGTCGGTTTGAGCAGCACAGATGAATCACATCCATCTCTGCGAGTCCTGGCCTCGTTCATCCAGTCCTGCTGCCAGAACGCTCGCCGACAGCCGGGTCGCAGACACACAGACGGATAATCTCCCCCGGACCATGGACAGCTTGCTCAATTATGAGTGGGCCGCCGACGCGTCAAGCAGGAATCGGCATTTTGACTTAGCAGATGACACCGACAGCAAGCTTGACATTGCAAACGATTTGGTAGTCAGAAGTCATAATGCTAATGCACATCTGCCCTCCACCAGAAAGAGAAGACTTGTAATCGCATTGAAATTCACTTTATGGCGTTCATTTTGAAGGCAGCTACCGCACAGATACAGCGACTGTGAGGTTGCTGGCTTTCCTTGCGCAACACAACAACGTTGCCTTTCTGGGCTGCAGGAATATTTGCTTTGCTTATCGCTGCCCTAATGCTCACTGACAACTTAATAACATCACAATTAACTAAATGCTAAACAGATGCCAGCGCTGGACTAATGTGATTGAGACAATCGGCACTTCTGACGTGACCCCTGTGTAGCGCTGCCATTGGCCTAATTTGCTCGAGTGACATGACTGGACTGTGTGTGTGTGTTGGGGTTTGATTGCGAGGCCACCGGTGTGAACAATTTGCGAGGAAGAAAAGGCAAAGTGAGGGCGTAACATGACTAAAAGAGCTCCTTATTCCTAACCACGACAGTTTTCTTCTTCCCATCCTCTCTCCCTCCTTTTCCAGCGCTCCCTCCCTTTCTCTCTTCAGCCAAAGTATTTCTGGCTTGAGAAAAGAAAGTGTTTACTCTGCGGCTGAGGCCTGCTGGAATCACGCTGTGTTCCCACTGGCTAAACCCGCCTTTGCCACTCCATGGTTTGCATATTGTCTCTGTTTTACAAGACTTTCTTTAAAAACAAAAAATAAAACAGAGCAAAGGGAGATAGAGCACAAAAAAAGCAAGCAGTAAGAACTTTCCTCCGTTTATTAGATTTGGATTTCCTCCAACGTCTTCTATGTGTGTGTGTTTGTGTGTGCGTGCACAGGCATGAATCATGTATAAACAGGAACACCAACAGTCAGACAACAAATTCTTCCGAGGCTTGTGGAGTCCAAACTCATTTATACACAGGTCACATGGGAGATGCAGTTCCTGTTTCTGGTGCTGAATAACTGCAAGCGGCTCACACTGTGGCCTGAACTCAGCAGCTGATTCTGCACATTTCACTGCAGATTACAGCCGTTTACCTCTGGATATGTGGCTGCACTCCAGTAAGTTGAAAGGCAAATTCATAAATTTAATTTTAAAAGGTGAAACTTGCGTATAGTTTTAGGCATGTTCCACCGGGAGGAGGCCCAAAGGAAGACCCAGAACCTACTGGAAAGGCGATGAATCCCAAACGCCTTGGGATTCTCCCGGAGAGGGAAGTCTGGGCCTCCCTACTGCCCTCCTGCCCCCACGATGCGATCCCAGACAAGCAGAAGAAAATGGATGGATATATGTACTCCAACATGATGAAGTATCTAGCGTCTTATAATTTCTGATCATTTTTGGAGCCAATTGGGTTTCTAAGAACATGTTGTGTGTTTTACAGTGTTTGTGTTCTGGGCTCCTTTTGCATGTTTTAGTGCATCGATGCGGCGTAGCATGGAGGAGATCAGAATGTGATTCTGCTGCGGTCTACTGCAGGCCCCGGTTCCTGTGACGGAGGCCTTCAGGTCACCAGATCAGGTTCTGGTTAATCATGCTACGGTCAGTGAACCAGCTTTTGCAACATTTTCTTCCACTAAACTTTCTATGCAGACAGCGGGTTTTAACAGTGACGTTCAATGACTTACACTGCTTGTTGAAGATTTTATTGACTACTACAGCATTCCCAATTAGGTTGGTTGATGAATAAATTTAATTGATTTAGTGATTTTTTTGTTTTGAAAAGCCAGAGTTTTTTAAACAATACGCTCCTTGGGTTTCCAGCATCTGCCACAGTTTTGCAAGAATGCTATACAGCTGGTACTTAGTTGGAATTTCAGTTCAGGTCAACACTCAGAAGGTTCGATTGATAAAGAAAATCTATATATTTTATGACATTTTTAATTTCTTTCTAAAAAAAAAAAAAAAAAAAAAAGATTAAAATTGGATTTGATCTAAAAACCTGAGCATTTTCTTTTAAACTCCCAATGATTGCGTCTACCATAACTTTTATTAGTCTTATCTAACACTGAAATTTTGGGTTTTCATGAGCTGAAATCCATAGTAATCCAAAGGGATTGAAACAAACATATATATCACTATATGTGTAACATATGCGAGTTTCAGTTATTGAATCATTTTGATGATTTTTAAATGTGTTGCGAATCAGACGTATGTAACCACCTGCGCCGATGTCCGACAGAGAGATCTGCATTTCCTCTGCACTTCGAAAAATAAAACATTTAACTTCAAATTCTTGCTTAGGGTTTTGTTTGTGAGCAACTTTCCTGACCTTTCATTTTGCAGCATCAAGCTACGCTTAAATCAAGCCGAATGTGTGCACAGCGGGTTTGCCAATAAAACGCAAGAGCTATAAATTATAGAAGGGAACCAAAGCGATTTACTGGAGAGAAAGAAATGAATCCAGCCGACAGAGCAGCGGAGACGGAGGCAGGAGTGGAGAGAAAAATCAACTGGGAGAGGCTTTACTGGAAAAGCAGCCTCAAAATGACACGTTAGATGTGGCCTCGTTAAAAAACGAGGATGGCGTGGGACAAAATTCACTTTCAAACAGCCGCAGGATAACCAAAGTGATGAGAATGACATGGGCATGATGTTCGACTGCAACATCTAGTCTATTTTCTTATAGAATATTCAAGCATTTGTTATAAAGTCTCCTGGGATCCAGAAAACAGAATGCACTCACACCATTAATAATAATTAGGTCCTTTAGTCCGCTTTTTGGCTCCTATTTTAAAAGAAATCATGCTAATATTTTATTTTATGTTATTTTGCACAAAGTAAAAAGGAAAATTGTACAAAAACATAGTCTTATCTCTCAGGATGAGAGCTTCCACTGCATGTTGTCTTTTACCTCTATTTTGAAAAGGCACAATTTTGAGTTCAAATATTTTTCATCTTTCACTCAATATATATATATATTTTCTCCACATTTTAGGAAAACAAAACAGTTTAAATGACTGTATCTTTTAGAGTTTAGTGCATTTTTGAGAGTTACCCTTAATTTGTTTCCATGTAGTGTCTTATGTTTTGTTAATCTGGATTATTATATTGATCATTTTTAACAACTGGGAGCAGCTGAAAAAGAGGCTTCATGGCTTTTGTTTATAAGAGAAGCGGCAAAAGCACATGAGGTGGATTAGCAGAATTAGTCCAGGACATGTTATTGTGAAATATTGTCTCTTCTTATTTCAAATTGAGCTGTTAACATGCCATGTCAGTCGTTAGACTGCCATACCCCAACAGTCTTCAGTCAGAGTTTTCTTTAGAGTTGATGCGAGACTGACTGCTATCAGAGATCCTTTCTGTCTACATTATTAAAATCCTCAAAATGCCTCCGTGAAGACAATTTAATTTCGTTTATGGATAAATAAACTATTTGTGAAATAAACTATCTCATTCAAATCAGTCATAGTTAAAAGGCCTGAGATCATTTGCTGGTACCAGGTGGTTATAATGTTATGCCTGATCAGTGTAAAATAGTTGAGGAGATTGTGCTGCTTTGAGTGGACTTAATAACTGCTCTCAGTGGCAGCAGCGTTTCTCCTTTAAAACCAGGCAGACGGTGTTCTTTGCTCTACAAAAGCCCCACAGTGAGCTCCAATTTAGGGAAACAGAGACTCCAACGCGATGCCATCCAGTTTGGGAAAACAGGAGACAAAGACAGCTTTTAAAACGCAGTTTGTGTTGCACAACACTTCAGAGGAAGGATGGTAGTCGGCAGAAGAGTGTTCAATGGGCTGAAGAACATCCAACATTTACATCAGAGGCTCAGGAGAAAGAAAAAAAATTCTGTAAAGAATTACCATTCCTTGTCCTGGGAATTCAGAATGGATTAAGCTGCATGTCTTTGCCTCTCCTATTTGCACGTATACTGCTTAATACGTTCTCTAGACTGAATAGAAAAAAACTTGCTTCTGAATTGAATCGTGAACCTAAAAATTGGAATCAAGTTGCTAGACAATGAAAGATTCTCATCTATAATCCTACATGTGCGGAAGTTGGTCCAGGACAGGGACAAACCCAGAACCATTAAAGCTTCTGAATGGCGTGCAGAGGTGTGCACTGGCTAATGTGTTGAAACCAGAAGATGGACAGAGAGGGAGGCGAAGAGGGATTGAGTCAGACTGCAGCTGATCCGACCAGCGGAGGAGATGCGACAATAGTTCCTATTCAGAGCAGCCAGAGAGACGGAGAGAGAGGCAGCCGCAGAGGCCAAATATTGTCATGGGGGAACACTAGCCAAGAGCTGAAGCTCTGCCAAGATTCAGCCAGAGATCAAATCTGGCTTTGATGACCAACAGTGACCCCCTCCTTCCACCACACGCCTACTCTTGTGTGTCTTGGGCACTGTACAAACCTTCCTGTGTGAATGCATTCCTGTTTGTTCTGTTTACAGCATCAAATGAAACTCTAAGGGCTTTGTTGTCAGTCAAGGTCTCTTGCTGTTCGATGTAAAGAATACATGAAAACGACAGCAGCTAAAGCTAAATTAGCTGAGGTCTCTTCATATTCCTCTAGACGAGTAAAGTGAAGTTTTTCTCTCCATCAGCTCGCAGCATTAATATTACCAAAACTATTTATGTATTAGTCTTTACTGGACTGATCTTTAATGTCCTAATGACTTTCAGGTATTGACAGATATAAAATTTCTCTGTAAATTCACAAAATTCTTCAATCTGTTGACTAATTTCTTCTGTTTTTATTTTTCTTCATAGAAGGTTATCAAACTAACTTTAAAATGAGTCTAAGGCAACTCATGGAATCACAATTTACAAGATTTTTCAAATTGTTATTTTAAGTCAGTAACCATGAAGGAAATCTAAGTTTTTAAATGAAGGCTTCATTTATTAGGAGAAAAAGCCTGAACCAACCTGGATGTATTCATAAGTTAATCACATTTCTTTGGTCGGGTTTTGTGAGCCTGATTACTGCCAGGATCAGCAGAATCAATAACTGAACCTAACAGAACCCATCCAACAACACGAAGTAGGCCAACAGGTCAAAAAGCAGAACGACCCGCATTGAGCTAAAGAACAGATGAGAAAAACGTTTTGTTTTGTTTTTTTCTCTCATGGTGAATTTTTGCTCTATTCACAGAGTTGTGTTATTTGTGTCTGAATAAATCCAGAACCGGGACAGAGGAAGGTAGATCGGTGCGTCTCCAAGGAAACGAGACAGAAGGGACAGAACGGAGGACGTTGCTGCGTCCCGCTGCTCGTCTCAGCCGCTCATTCTGGAAACGGGCCAGCTGGCTAAAGGGAGTCGACCCTCTGCACTCTGTTTAGCTCAGCACATGAATGATACTTAACCTTTGAATGTCACCGTATGCAATATTCAACACATACAGAAAGAGCAAAGAAAACATGCAGTCTGTTTGTGACGAGGCAGGAGCCACTGGTGGACTTAGACGTGACCAGCATGGTGCTAAAATCAGAGAGCAGACTTTATGTAGAACTGAAATTAATAAATACGGCACAGAAAAACCCATTATCCTGCTGAATATGTAAAGTCTCAACAAATAAGGTTAACACGAAGTTAGCTATTTAAAGTCAAATGAAGCAATACATCAATAACTAAATGATAAATTAAGATTAGATTAATACTTTAATGAGCCGATTCCCTGTAATATCATTGAAATGGCTGGATTTTGAAAAATGATGTAAACATTTAACATTCAGAATGAAGTTGTTAGTTTGCACATAAAAGAAAAACAAACTGGAACTTTTCCTGTTTTCCCTGATTAAGCTGAATGATTAATATTTTTTGAATCATAATTTTGATCACAGAGACTTCCCAATAAAATTTAATTGTTGTTTTATCTATTATGCATATTTAAAATGTTTTCCAGTTCCAGTGTTAAATGAGATTTAGAAATATTTCCTTTTTTTTATACATCTTTGAGAAGGTGTACTTGTGTTAATATGTTGTTATTGTTATTATATTAGTTGAAAAAGATGTCAAAATGCCAAGTTTCATTGTTCATCACAATAATTTCAGGGACAATTTATCATCCAGCAAAATGGAAGAGACAAACCTACATATGCTGCACTCAACAACACATTTAGAATGATGTGGAACTTGCACTTCATCTGCAGTATAATTAATATTTGCTGCAGATGAGAGGCTGCAGGTTTACAGTCTGATTCACAGACTTAGGAAAACACTTTTTACACTTTCTGTCACATGAGCCAATATCACCAAGGGAAGCGATTGCAAGCCATAAAAACACTTTTTTTTTTTTTTTTAATAATCTATTTTCAGCATCAAAAACAGGATTTGGGTCATTCTGTCTTTGAAAACATTCTTATATTTTCCCCAAGTATAGTAAATCAATAACATTTATATTTGGGTGCGTTCAGGTTTAAGAAATGACTCCTTAACCGTGGTATCTCCTAAAGTATGTTGCACATATACTGTATTTACAGTAAAGCAATTGCTCAGGACAATAAGATAAAATTTTCCCCGGCTGAATAAAAATCCTCAAGTAAAGGTTGGATTTTTCTACATGTTTCAGAGTGAGATTATTGTGCCGCTAAAATAGCTGAATTTATTCAGAAACTTTTTCCACGTTGACTCGTTAGCAGGTAAAGTGGCGAACAGGAATGTTTTTACTGTCAGGTATTCCTCCGTAGTGCCGCGGACCGGGGAACGAGGGAGCCTGGCGGAGAACAAAAAACTGAAAGTGGGAATCAGGCGGAGCGGTGAAAGCGTCGCGTCATGTTCTACCAGGCCCCATTTCTCACAGTGTGATTCCTCACAGGGGCTTAACACACAGATGATTACTATACTATTACTGCTGCTGCAGTTGTCTGGCAAGGAGACATGACTGTAGCGCCCCCCCCCCCATCTTTCCCCAGCCCCCCCCGCCATTCGTTCCAGACTGGAATGCCTATATTTAGAGCGCTCCTTTCCGCTGTTATGACTGTTGAATCATTAGCCTCGTTTAACCCTTCTTTACCTCCAACAAGCCGGATGGTGGAGGGCGAGCCCCTCAGGGGGAGCTCCTAAATCCTGCCTGCACTAAACCAGAGCCCCCTTTCCAATGAATGACGGCGAGTGTTTGGAGCGAACCTGAGGAAGAACTCAAACACTCGATAACAATAATAGAAACGCTTCTGGACTGGAAGGGACGTCTGTCTCTCATCTTATTTTGTTTGACATGTTTGAGGGATGGTGATGTTGACTGGCTAGTTGGAGGGCGTGACCTCTCATCCGCTGCACCCTTTGGGGGACGTTGTCCACATGTGGACGAGCAACGAGGAGGGAGAAGCAGGAACTGTTTATTTCTGAGAGATTTTACAATTCACATTTAAATGACCTAGATTTCTGCTTCTGTTACTGTAGAGCCGAGGTCCAAATATGGACTTCATGTCATCTGCTATAACACAGCAAGAGCCCACGGACTTCCTGTCAAAACTACTGAAGGTTAATAAAGAAAAGCAGCAGAGAAAAGGAAGAACTGAGACGAGAGAGAAAGGTTTTAATTCAGACCGGACGGAGTCCGACATGTTCCTTCTTTCTATGCGGAGATGAAAACTTGTCTTCAGAGTGAGAAAAGCATTAAACTTTACGATGTGAAGAGAAGCTAAGAACCAAAAACCAGAAATGGAAACAATTATTAAAATAAGCAGTTTGACAGATTCGCCAGTTAGACAATAAATCAGCTGGATTTTAAACCAATATGTAGATTGACTGGTGGAGCAGGTATTAACTGCTGTCACTATTTACATTGGAAAATGAAGAGAGCAAAAAGGAAATGTTCAGATTTACTGTGTTTTTCTCATTGTATTTTACTTGTAATGTTAACCGGTCTGTATGGTTTTATGTTTTATTATGTAGCAAAGCTTTATTATGTACATTTAGAGCCTTTAACAATGGGGTGTCCAAAGTACAGCCCGGGAGCCATTTGGAGCCCTTGGAAGGTCTGTGTGTGGCCTCCACCTCAATTTAAACTTTTGCTTTAGGAACTTCCATCCGTCCATCCATCCATTTTCTAACACCCTTGTCCCTAGTGGGGCCAGGAGGTGCTGGTGTCTCTCCAGCTAACGTTCTGGGCGAGAGGCGGGGTCACCCTGGACAGGTCGCCAGTGGGTCGCCAGTGGGTCACAGTGCTTTGCGAACTTCAAGGCTAAACTTATAAATACGAAACGGTTCTTAATGTTTTGCCTGTTGAAATAAAAGGTCAACTAACTTGAGTACAACTCTGGTGCTCCAACAAAGGAATTGGATAGAGATTTTTTTTTGTTGTTGTAATTTTTAGGGTGAGATTTTCAGATTTATTAAACATCTTCTTAACTTGGGAATCTTTAGGTCCGACACAAAGTTTTGGTCTTTTATGAACCATAATTTTAAGGAGACTGGATCAACAAATGCATGACAACTTTTAGTAAACAAGTGGCTTAAGCACATTTAAATTAAACTTGACAAAAAAAAAAAAAAAAACTTTTTAAAAAAATACTCTTTAAGAAACAGTGAAACTGAAAACTTTTCTAGCCAACCAACAAAATAAAAAAAATAGTTTTGTTTCTTTAGAATATTCCTGTGGCAAAACAATAGAGATTCATTCTAATTAATGATTATTAAAATAGGTATAATGCCTTAAAAATAATGCTTATAGCCCATTTCTGGCCCACTGGTGATCCTGTTGCACACACTCCAGCCCAGTAGGGGGCAGGCATGCGCCTCAAGGTTGTTATTCAACTGTAAAGAAGCTGCACAGAGTGAATAGTGCTGCAGCAGCACTAAAGTCAGTTAGCTGAAATAGTCGTGGAAAAGATTCAGACACAAAATCAGCAACAAGATATGAAATTATTTGACAAAAATGTAAATAACTGAAATTAATCTAATGAATTTCAGATTCATTAGATTAATGAATCTGCACAATAAATATTTATAGTATGACATTTTCTCTTTGTGAGAGCCATGTTGGTCTGTAAATTAATGCTCAAACTGTCATGTTTAACTAATCTTCAGGAACAGCTTAAAGCTATAAACTTATTCCAAATCCTAATTTTTCTTACAACCTCTGAGGGGAACATATTTTCAGATCTATGCAGCTGCAGGCAGTTCATAATAGTTTAAGGCAGAAATAAAATGAAAGGATGATGAATCAGAGAGATCTGATCTATAAATCTCAGTTTTTACCATATCCTGAAATCATTTAAATATAACCGCAAATGTACAAGACTACAAACCAAGTGCAGGTTTTATGCTGAATTTGACAAATGAGGACAAAATGGAAAGGTTTGTTAATCTCCAAAAGTTTAGAAATATAGGAAATGCCTAAGGTTCAAGATTTTCAGACAAAAGGAGTTTTAATTTTTATTTATTTTTTTAACCTCAAGACTCTGTGGCTAAATATGGACGCTCTAAAGCGGCCCCAACGCTCCTGACGTCTACAACAGAAATTTGACACAGTCAACTCCTCCCAAATTAAGAGGAGTTCATCAGCAGCGGTGAAATGCTCCAGGCCAACCACACATCTGCCGAACGGGGATTTACTTCCTCCTATTTCCATCTTGGCACCTACATCGCCGTCACCTTCCCATGTACGGAGCCGAGCGCTGATAAACAACGTCGGCCTGCCAAGTTCTCTCCGCTTGTTGATTACTGTTGGGTCTGTCTTGATTTAGGACGAGCGGGACTAATCCGAGATGATGCGATGTGTCTGTCAATCATAGCTCCGGTTAGTCAGAGAAGGCTGATTGGAGATGGGCGGATGAGCCTAAACAGCCCAGCTTCACACGGTAAACACAACGCATCCTAAGTTATGACACAGGAGGATACGTTGGTGTTTTCTTGTGGATTTTGTGCACATATGAAGTGCAGCCGAGGCCAGTAATCATGAAGGTGCATCTGCGTGTCTGCATGTGTGTGTGAGGGCCTTCCTACCGGTGTGGATCTGCCGGTGAGCCTCCAGGGATTCCTCGGTCTGGAACTGGGCGCCACACTGGTCACAAACGATGGCCTTCTCTCCAGCTGGACAGAAAGAAAGAGGTAGATAGTTTTAAAATTAGAGTCTGCAGAACCTTTACATACAAACATGTAAGAAGACTCATTTTTTCTCCACTTTTTGTTGGACACAAAAATACCAAAAATGAATTTGGCCACTTACGTGAACCAACGCCATGAAAGCAAACTGTTAAATGAGAAGCCATGTCAGCAAGAGAGACTTAGGCAGATTTACAGCTAATTGGTACAATAAAACCAGAAGAAATGGTTTTAAAGGGAGTATTATGTACTTTCCAGGCACATAATGCCAGTTTATAGCACAGTCAAGTAACCTTGTTACCTTGTTCTTATAAAAATGCTGTATATATCGAACAGAACTTTTAAAAAATCTGACTTTGCCTCACTGTCTCTTTAAAAAGCTCCTACGCCTTCCAACACGTCCCCTTTAGTTCATCGTCACAACAATGCTCCTCCACGATGCTGTTTACAACCCTTCTTAGCAGCTCAGCAGATGTGGAGTTTCACCAGGTGTTTGGGAATTGCTGCTGCCACTAGTCTGGAGGAGCTCTGAGGAGGAGGTGGGGGGTAAGGGAGGGGTGCTATGTGAGGCGGAAGAGCAGCTGGGGACTGCAGCTCCAAGGCGACACTTTGTGAGAGGAAGCATTTAGGCTCCCCTGAATGGTTGCCATGGGAGATTAAAGGATTTCTCAAACATGCATGAAAGAATTGAAACAACACTCCAGGTATGTTTTTGATAACTGAAGCAAAAAAACAAAAACTGTGAGTTTTGCACAATAACTCACTTTAAGCTAAGAGGTAATTAAATTCAAGAAAACAAGTCTTACATAAAAAAATATCAGCACTACAGTGGTCTCTGGGTTTAGGAACAACAACCACACAGAAATACTGCAGAGCTCCCCTGAAACACTTAGAGATACCTATTTTAATAGTTCAAAATATACCTCAATATGCATTAATACACTGAGCGGAAATTATATTAGGACAACCACAGAAGTAACATCTACAGACCTCCTCATTTCCAACAATCATCGTCTACGAGAATGAAAGGAGCCCCTTGATTGGCTGCTCTGGAAACGTCAGCCAATAATGTCTCCAATAGCATTATGCTAACTATCTTAGCTTCCCAAGCTGAATTTTCTTCCCAATAACTTAGATATGAAATAACCTTCAAATAGCTGGGGGTTAACTGTACTTTGTTTCATAAATTGATAAACAAGAGAATCAAAACTCATTTCTTCATCCACTGTTGAAGTAAGAAAGTCTTAGGAGGACGACTCTGAGGACCGTTTTGGATCTGAACGTGTGAAAAATTTCTGAAGATGAACCAACTTTCATATTCCGCATGAAGGATCTGCTGACACTTTCTCTATGATCCAAGTCTGGTAGCCACAGTCCAATGTGTCTGTCTGTCTGTCCATCCTACCAAACATAAATAACTTGGCTACATTTGAGACACTTGCAGGACTCCAGTCATCAGGCTGCAGACTTCAGTGAGGAAACTTGCATGTTTCCATTCACTCTGTTGTGATAACATGCTGTAATTTGCACCATACTGTTTCATTTTTAGAACTTTTCTGAATATATTTGAATGTTTGATGTGTTGTTCTCTGTAATTTAGCTTTCAGTGCATTTAGCGCTCTAATCTGATAAGTCCCTCCATCCGCCCTCAGACTGGTCAGACTCCAGACTTGGAACTTCATGAATATGCAAATTGTGGCAGAGGGTGTCATCTCCTTCCCCAGACACGAGTTCTGTGGGCCGATTCTCCTGCACAAGATGATTAAACGTCAAACAAAATGTAGTTAGGAGTATGATTTGCCTCTGCACATTTAAAGACTAAGTAAAATGTGCATATTGCTTAACTGCGGTTATGAGCTCTGGATCATGAATCGGCGAATGAGAGCCACAAAACAAGCCGCTGAAATGAGCTCCAAGGCTGTGGGCACCTTTTGCCCCGGCGGCTTGATCGCAGATAAAAAAATAAAAAATAACGATTCTTATTTACAATTCCAAATCAATGTCTAAAAAATGTCTCAAAATTGATTCAAAAAAACTTAAATATATTTTGTAAAGAGGATTTTGTATTCTGTTTCAAGTTTGACATGAGTTTCACCGTGTCTGAGGTTCGCTAAATAAAGATTGAGAACTTGGAGGAACACCAAAAATGAACGGCATGAATTTTAATTTTAATTTGTGATTCTGCCTTGCAGAGAAGACTGGAGTAGATCATGAAGATCATTTTCATTTCTGAGGCAGAAATCATCATGAATAATTAGAATAGAATAGAATAGAATAGAATAGAATAGAATAGAATAGAATTCAACTTTACTGTCACTGCACTGTCACAAGTACAAAGCAACGAAATGTAGTTTGCATCTATCCAGAAGTGCTATACAGGATATAAATATTTATTACAGGTGTACAAAACTATATATGTATATACTATAAGGGTTTATGTATAAACAGAGAGTAGTAGCAAGGAGCTATAAAATATTGTGTGTAAATATAAATATGGGAGCTATGTGCACA
>CAEFZX010022030.1:0-16854 GCA_903066825.1 Alfaro cultratus | reverse complement strand
AAAGCACTAATTTTATTGTATTTGTTTTTGTTTAAGGTAAAGCAGTTTTGGCTCAACATATTTAATCAGATTTTTTATGTGTGTAAATCTTTTTTAATTTTCCACCTGGAATTAATAATAATAAATACATCTTTTGTAAAATTGTCAGAACACAACACATTTTAGAGATTTAATTTAGATGCATATAATTACAAATAAAACAAGTGAATGTCTCCTGATTCACCAATAGCACATTTCAGCAACAAGGCAGTTCAAAGTACTTTACACCACAAAAGCATAATACAGTCACCAATTAGGAAACAAGCAATAGACTTTATATTTTTGTCATCATTGGAATCATCAAGAAGATTCATCATGAATTATATTGGACACTGACTCAGATGTTTTGTTTGACAGGCCTTAAGCAACTGGGTGTAACTTATTGCGCTCATGTTCGCGGAGGCCGGCTTTAAAGAAACGGCTCTCCTCTGATTTCTTTGACCACCTAAAGACTTGTTCCTTCACTAATCGCGCAGATTCCCACTAACACCACAGAGACCTCCGTCTGCACATCCTTGCCGTTTTATTGTGCATTTTCTCTCACGTGCGGCTACACTCTCTGCCTGGAAGCTGCCTTATCGCCAGACTCTCATGCACCCCCCAGACTCCACTAATCAAGACAAACTCCAGCCCTCATCTCCTCCAAAAACCCACCCTATCATATCCTCCTCTCATTCCTTCCCCCAATCTCTGCCTCTGACCCAGAACTCTTTCCCTCCCCTCCTGGCTGCTGGGCCGCACAGGGTCCCACTGTAATTGGTTTAGACATAATTTACTGCCCACTTGGTAATGTAGCATTTCAGCATCTGATAAAAATCATATCAAGTCGCAGCGCTGGCCGCCACGGCTTGAAAGGGTCTCATTGTAATCATTTAGATACCAGAAGAGGTTCCTGCTCTTTCACTCAGCTTCACTTGGTTACTCCCCCGAACAGCAGTACAGCCTCTGTACTGCTGTTCTCTCCATGAGGACTGAAATATAAATCAATGTATTCACTTTTATGTATATTTCACTCACATGTAAACTCCCTGATGACATTTCCCTATTTATTTCTTCACTTTCTTTTCTTTCTTTTTTTTTTTTTAAACTGCAAACAATTTTTCAGGGTCAGGACAAAATGTTGAAACGATAATTGCGGCTGCTGTGACTCACTTGACTTCTCAGGGTAATAATATTCTTGTTTCCCTTTATTCTTTAGAGACAGGGCAGGAGGAAGCAATGAAACGTACCTATTGAAGGAGGAAATACCTAAAAAATAACAGAAATGGGGAAATTATGAAAGTTTTTATGATAACTGCTGCACACTGTTTTGCAAAAACAATTAAAAAAATCAAATCAAAACACTTCAAAGTGTTCTCATTTTATGATGTTGCAACCTCAAAGTTCAATGTATTTTATTGGGATTTTATGAAATAAACTTACAAAAAATCTAAAATTGTGAAGTATGAGGTAAAATATACTTTATTTACAACATATTTTACAAATAGAAATCTATAAAAATGTCCACCAAACAGGGTATGTAATTCAATCACTGTATGAATATCCTGGTTTGTTAGAAATCATTAAGGACCAATCAATGTAACGAAGATGAAGGAACACAGTAGACAGGTCAGGGGGAAAGTTTTGGAGAAGTTTCATGCAGGTTTATACCAAAGCCTTGAAAATCTCAAGCAGCACTGTTCAATCCATAACCCAAAAAATTAAAAAGTACCACAACAGCAAACCAACGAAGCCATGACCTTACCTAAACTGACAGGCAAGAGGATTATGAATCAAAGAAGCAATGAACAGAAGTAACTCTGGGGCAGTGGCAGAAATCCAAAGGTCAGGTGGGGCAATTACATATTCACTGGAGTTAAACTCGACTATACATGGTTCAGGTTTTTGTTTTTCATTATTACTGTATAGCAGCTCTGTGTGGGTGGGGTCATCCACAGAGGACGGCCCCAGTGTCTGGATAAACAATCGACTTAAACACAACACAACAAGCACAAAAACACAAAAGCACCTCATTGTTACACAACACTGTTGTTTTCAATGACGCTATATTCCCTAAAGCTACCAATCTGCTCAGTCCTTGTAAGTTTTTACAAAAAGCGAAGTCGTTCTCATGTGACCACCAGTGCCTCCACCCCCCCAGTGACTGGAAGTCTTCTTACATCGTGTTTTGAGCCTGACTTGGAACACTCGCATCCCCAATGAAGTAGGTTCTAAAAAAAGCAGTCGGTCCCACATATCTGTTAAGCTACACTATAGTTTGTCCTAGGTTGTTTCTTGTACTGTGACGAAACAAGAAAAGATGTAAGAGGAACAGTGATTGCACACACACACCTCTGGCTTCCTTCACGACTGAAACAGACATAAAAAGTATCAAAATGAATGATAAGTTGTAATGCGTTGGAATTAACAACTGTAGAAGAAACAATCCTATACACTGTTTTGTTATTGCGTCTTAGTAAATTCTGCATTCATAGTAGCCCAGTCTGCTCCAGTTAAAAGCTAACAGGATATTGAGATAATTAGCAGGATGCGTAAGGATATGAACTTTGGGTTCAATTGCATGTGAAAAGACTTTTCTTCCAGGCTTATGAGAGCGGAAAGGAGACTTATGAACCAGCTAATCCAATGATAACACTGATTGCCTCTTAGCTTGCAGATTTTCAAACTATGTATATATATATACATATATTTAAGCCCATAGCATGATTTAGAAGACTGATATTTAGACACTGCACTGTGAACCGGTGATGTAGTCTTATCAGTAAATTGAAATTTATAGAACACATAGAGATTTTTCTGCTGCGTTTACCCAATAAGCCTATTATAAAAGCTAATTTTAAAATAACCTAAACTGTTTTCCCTTTTAGAAGGAGTGATTAGGATCAAAATTTCCACCCACCCACTGAGCTGAAAGAGGGTGGAAAAAAAATCCTCATCGCCTGGCGGTGGTATTTGAGATGGAAATTTAGTGGAGCCGATTCCTATTTCCAGGTCCGGCAGTGGATCCCTATAAGTGCACAATTTGCCATGTGTTTTATGAGCGGCACTAAATCTGGGTTTTATCAGTGTTAGGGAAAATTCCAGGGGCTCTCCTTGGGTGTCATTAACATTCGGAGCGACAGCCAAGAAGGTCCGTCCACTTGCTTCAGAGCTCATCTACCGCCTGCCTGAACACAGAAAGGAAGAAACGGAGAACAAAGGATAAGTATCTAAATACTAAGCAGGGTCTTTGTGCAGAGAACATTTTAGATCAATCACAGCCTCAGCACTACACTACTACCACTACTAGGCTCTTTACTATAAAATCAGCTGAGTTGAAGTAATTATTCATTTTGATAAACATTTTTAAACAATAAACACTATTTTCATGAAGTTTCATCAGGTGCTTTTTCTTATCCTTTTGGAAATAATCTCTGTTAGTAGCGAATTTCTCAGATGTGCAGTGTATAATTAATATTTGTTGTCAAATTTAACTGAAAAGCAAACAAATCTGTCAGAGATAAAAGTATAAAAATAAATTAAAGGGTGCAGTAACCTGATTTAATTTGGTTCAGTGTCACCATTTAGTCTTTTGAGTTTCCAATAACAATTCTTGTGAATCAGATTAGCATGAAATAAAGTTCAGCTGTCCTGAACTTGATAAGTTGTAATGCGTCACAACCTTATCAACCAATTTGATAAGGTTGTGCAAATGTGACACAACCTTATCAAATTGTGTCACATTTGCAGAACATCTTGTTCCACAAGGGTGTCAGTCAAGGGACGGCTGAAGAGGGAAGGAATGAAGAAGACATTTATCAATCATTGGAGACAACATTGGTGTTACAAGAACTGTACATTTCCCCAAAATTTCAGAAAAGAAGAGATGGGAGCTGGTCAGAAAGAGCCAAGAGTGATACTGTCCTACATAGACTGGTCGTGTTCTAAGTATGACAACAATCTCTTCTATTTCACCATATTTCCTAGACCAGCAAGTAGGGTTGCGAGATAGAAGCCTTTTCATTCAAAGAGAGCATCCAGAACTAGCAAAAATGTTCCTCAACAGTGTAAAATAATGTTGTGAGAACCAAGACTTGAAGTTCAAGGCCACAATTTGAAAAGTTTGGCATCACCAAAAGAACAGCATGACCACTGTTCAATTTGGGCAGAATTATGCAGTGAAACTACTTTTCTCCAGATGAATTTGAGGGTGTTTTTTTGTAATTTTTTGTCAAGTTTGAGCAAATCTAGAACATGCTGTGTGCTTTCTTCTGATGACTTTATGACAGGAAAATTTTATTTTTGTAAAGACTTTGCAAGAGTGCAGAACTAAATCTGACAGAAAGTCTCTGACCACCTGAAGAGGGCGGAGGACAAGAGGAGTTGTGATAATCTGATAGATTTAGAGAACAAGGCAAAGTAGACAAATATTTCCAAATCAAGATGTGGGATGATGACGTACTGATTTTGGGAATCAGGTCCATGAGAAGTCAGGAAGACATGACTTTTTTGTGTGTCTTTTATTACAGAGGTCCAACACGGGACATGACATCGCCAAACTGTTTCACCAGCGTGTTAGAAAAGAACTACTTCCTGTTAAACACACCACATTCAGCCAGTCCCAGCACTTCTCTCTCTGCTCAGTTTACAGACACCAAACATCAAGCAAACCCCCCTAAAAAAAGTCTTTTTTAAATTTTTTTTATCATTTTTATTTTATCCATTTTAAAACATAAACTAGCAATATAATGAGTCGCTAGAGGGTTCATGTAAGCTAATTATATTACAAACTGTAAAATTTGATGTGAAAATAAGACGTTTTTCTTTGTACAATAGTAAATGTTTCAGAAATGTAGATTTTTTAAACAGGAATGTAAAATAAAACACACCAGAGAACAAAAAGAAATCTGGTTATCTATTTTGAAAGTCTGTAAAAGTTCTTCTTTGGGAAGAACCAGTGAACAGGTTGACAATGATTGTGCCGTTTCCTCAGGGAAGCAGTCAGAAGAAGATGACTGGTCTTGCTTGATAAATGCAAAGCCAAAGTTTAGTTCTATCCTAATTATCTTTTAATGATTCCCTATTTCCTTTGGTTTTGCTTTTTTTTATGCAATTCTGCTCGACCCAAGGGGCACAAACAGGTGGCGAATATTAGACCATCATATAAGACTCTAATGGGATAGCTTTGCCTTCACTCAGTGGGCTAAACAAAGTGCCTTACTGGAAGAACAACCACAAACCACCAACCAGTCCATGATCCAACCATTTAGGTTGTTTGGATGCATCAGTGTCCACCAGGCTGCATGAGCGCCAGCTTGAATCGGCTAAATCGGGCGTCAGCTGAGGTTAACCTTCTTGCCTGTTTGGTGTGCCTGTGAGCCGTCAAAATGCTGAAACTCTCCACCACCGCAGGGCCGCCATCCAGGGGTGAGCCATTAGTACTCATTGTGAAAAGTGAGTTTTTAAGTGCTCGCTAAATCAAAGGCAGGCTTATGTTTTCTGAGGAGGAAGGACTTGGGAGTAAATAGGTGGTTTTCCTGCTCATTCCAAAGTAAATAAGATAGAAAACTGCTTCCATCTACTTCGGAGCTCAGCCGTCTGGGTTCTATTTACACCGCCAGCTATTAGCCATCTCGCACCATCACATTTATGACCGTGTGCACAGATGAAAGGTATTTGTACGCATGGAGAAAAACCTTGAGAGAGGCCAAGTCTTGTTTAGCTGAAATAATAGAAAAGAGATTATCGATGCATGTGGTTGTCTGCTTAAATGCCCAACCTCTGACTTGATAGTTTTAACAACTTAATAGCTTGTACAAAAGGGCAAAAGTGAGGCCCATTATGCTGGGAAAAATGCAATCTGTTCATAGGACTGGAAACAATTTCACAAGCCAGGCTGCAAGTTAAATTTTTATTTTTTTTTTTATGGCTTGGGCTCGTTTAGAACAGCTCTTAGAAATCAGGTGTCATTGGCAAACAAAGTAATTACATTTTAATCCCAACTAATATGTTTCAAAACTGTGCAATGAAACAATTAATACCCAGTGCCGCCTCCAACCTCCCGCGCCTGCAGGCGATGGAAAGCTGCCAAACCGTCGCAATCCTCGGCACCCTAAATGAAAACACAAATGAAACCGTGTGTCCGTCGGCGAGGCGGCGCTGACATCATCGCTTCGCCTGTGCATCGTCGACTCTCTTCACACAAGAGTGTGCACTTGATAGAACTTGTGGCCACTTAAGAGGCTTTCTAGTGGTTTTCATCAACTGTCAGGTGTCAAGTGCAGTTCTTTGGCTTTGTTATAATAAAATCCCCCCCTTTAGCTGTCACTGATCCACAGAGGTCCCCTCATCTACCGAAATTCGCCCTAATGTCAAGCCATGAGGGATTAACTTCAGGGCAATAACACGCAATTAGATTTATTTCCCCCCTCTTAAGCCTATTAGGCCACAGCTGAGCAGTCAGTGGTCATGCTTTAGCTGAATTTAATTGTGTTTCTTATGCCCAATGAGCTGTGTACCGCGGGGGTGGGAGGGATGAACAGATCCTTGTTTCGCAGGAATATACACCTTTAAAGAGTTCACAAGTGGACGAGGCGATCGTGGTTCTGAGGCAGTGCTGTGCTGCCAGCATGGGAGAGGTGGGGACTCTGCGAACTGCAAAGTGAAACTGACACCACCTCTAATCGTTTCACTTTATATGCCTTTCATGGACTCACTAATCCTGTTACACAAAGATAAAGATGTGTCTTCCACTCTGAGCCCCTGTGCTGCTCTGACAAAGGCCTTCTTTTTTTTTTTCCTTTGTAGATGCATAGCTTCATCCTTTCTTTGCCGGTCAAAGGGCAGAACAGAAAGGAGAAAACATAGATGCAAAATTGCTGCTTTTGGTATCAAATGTAAGAAAAGTCCTTTTTTCAGCAACGACTGGTGACCCGAAAGTGGGAAGGTGCCTCTAACATGAGTAATTACTGACTGTTCAGAAACATTTTTTTTTCCCAAACAGGACATAGTAAAATCAACACTCTTTGGTGTGGAAATTGTTACTGAGCAAAGAACAGTAGACCTTTCAAGATGTTTTATTTAAAAAGGAAACTTTATTCCCTGTGACACATCTATAGACTGGTTTGTTTCTTTCAGGCTGCAGGAGAGTGAGAGAGAGCAAAACCACAGTAGAAAACAGGAAGGCTGAAGGGGAATACAGTTTAATTCTTTGAGCTTTCAGTCAGATGCGAGAATTTAAAATTTTGGCAGCCCTCTGGATAACTTTCTCACACATGGTACCAGGTCGACTTGGCTTCTAATCTAAATAACTACTGATAAGATATAAAAAAATGTCTTAACTACAATTCATATATTCTTTTCTAAAGTCCCTAATGAGAAATCCAAAAGAACTATAAACCAGTTAGCCAAAGCTTCATACAAAAACAAGGATAAAAAACTGACAATAAAAACCACACTAGGTTGATTATTTGTTTACTTGTTAAATTTTGATGCAGATGAGAAACAAATTCACTACTTAAGAAATTATTCACAAAGGGATATAAATGTGTTCAGATGCATATTTATAGTAAAAAAAGAAATAACAGGGAAACTTCAAGAAAACATGGTTCGCTGTTATTGCTTTGACCAACTTTGTCCAATACTCAACTTTAAAGAGGTGCATTGAGATAGGCATGACTAATGACAGTCTCACGCAGAGCTTTGTTTGGTCAGAGTTAATAGTCTCCCAGGCTTCGGTGCAACCCTTTGCTCAGTTTCTGATTATGGCATTGTCTCTCTCTGCCTTTGGTATGGTCCTCAATAAACTGAATGCAGCTCAGCAGAGCAGTGCATCGGAACAGCTTGTGAGCAGCCACACAAACTGATTTACTGGTGCTGAGATGCCAATTCGCTCACTTTCTTTATGTATCTGGGCGTGAATATAAATCTAAAGCTGTAAAAGTACAGGAGCTTTAAGTCTGTAGCTGAGGTTAGACGTGGATGCCCTTCCACTAAAGCCTGTTTTACCCAAATCGTTGGGCTTTGGTTTCCGCCTTAGCTGGACTTTGTCAAAAGTAGCTATTCAGGGGTTAAAGTCAGATTCACTAGGGTTAAAAATAAATTGAATATGGCACAAATTGCATCGTATTCCAGGTTAGAAATGTCCTTTTCTAAACAATAATTGAAGAAAAAGTTAGTTGTAGTGCACACCAGAAAAATTTACATATTTGGCCCAGTTTGGCGATGTAGACGGAAAGCATGTAACAAAAATACTTTTTCCCAAAGAAACATTTGAAAAGTACAGTATTCATTTGTAGTTACCCCTCTTTACTCTGATGCCCTCAAATGAAGTCAGCTGGTTATAGAGTCCATCTCAGTGAAGCTTACTCAGCTGATCTGTGAAGGGCTTATATGTTCGTCGGAGAGCTTTAATGAACAAGAAGCATCATGAAGGCCAAAGAACACAGCAGTCAGGTCAGGGAGAAAGATTTGGAGAAGTAAAAGCAAAGATAGCTTACAAAACAATATCCAAAGCTTTAAATATGTCACAGAGCTCTGGTCATGCCAGTATCCTACAAATAGAAAGAGTATGGCACAATTCAAACCAATGAGCCAAAAAAGCTTTGGAGGAGGTGCAGAGATTCCCTGCTCAGGAGGGAAGGGTCTCTACAAATCTGGCTTTCTGTAAGAAGAAATCCACTATTCAAAGTAAGCCATAAGAACTCCAGCTTGAAGTTTGTCATTCATATCCTTCTAAAGGTTTTATGTGCTTGAAAAGGGCGACAGATACACCTCTGTGGGGCGAGCGGCTGACCTGCCGGTTCTGCAGACAGATCCGGAAAAAAGAGGATCGTCGAGCCACCCAGTTTGGAAACTTGTTTACTGAGTTTCCTTGCTTTGTCCAGAACCAAGCAAGTCTCTGTGATCCCTGTGTACAGCCCATGACACCAAGTCTGGGAAGACCCAACAAATTGCTGCCATTAAAAGTAGATCGCTCCACCCATAATGAGACCAGCGAGCACTCAGAGACCCATCAAGCCTCACGCAATCCAATCAGAACAAAAACAAACATGGTGAGCAGCGAGCCCTCTTTAGGCCATCATCTCCCCCGGACCCTCGCTTCAGTTTAAAACACTGCCTGATGACTGAACAAACAAACCCTCAACATCTTTACTGTTTGGTGTTTGGGGTTCTCGGGGCCAGATTAGTAATCATATCTCTGTCCTGTTATTCTATGTCTCTGCAGAGGGGAGGAGGTGTGAGACGGCGGGTTCCAGCTAAAGGCAAGGAGAGGGGCCGGTGGGCTTTCATTGAAAACATAATTGGCATGGCCCCAGTGACACTGTCCATCAGATTGTGCTGAGCGGGGCCCCTGCAAGGTTTCATTAAACAAGGAGCAGAGGCCTCCGAGGAGATGTTTGTGCAGCCTCAGTGGCTCCACCACACAGCAAGGAGTGCAGCTTCGTAAACGCAGCCTCGCTCAGAAACAATTAGCTTGGGAACTGTATCTAATAAGGAGCCTAAACGGTTTCTCAAGCGCTCGAATGTGTCTCCGCTTTAAGGTCTCAATTTAAAACAAGCAGATTTTTGAAACTATTTGTGATTATTTTAGAGAAAAAAATATATTTTAGCCCTATCAATGTCAGCTAGTATAACTAGCAATAATATCGCTTAAGAAGGATTATCACCCACATGTCTTTGCAGAGTTGTTTTCATTCAGCCACATATGAAGATTTTCAAGCATGAACAGAACTTTTATCTTCATGACACTGCAACTCAACTGGAGTGAAGTCCAGACTTTTACTAGGCCTCTGGTAAACCCTAATTTTTGAAAGCTGGATCTGTGAAGATCCAGCTTTGTAACCCAAACACATGCAGAAATTTATTTTTTTTTTTCTGCTAGTGAGGAGAAGTTATAGTTTCATTAGTTATAAAAAATGTACCATGTCCTTAAGCGGCACAGAAGTCAAACACCATAATATTACCATTTCCATGTTTGACTGTAGACATGATGCACTTTGTTCTGAAATGCTATTTTAGTTTTACCCCATATAAGACAGGTTGCACATATAAAATGTTTCACCTTTATCTTGACAATATACAGAATATCATCCCTTAATTAAGTCTTGGGGATCTTTAAGATGTTGTTTGTGCAATGTGTGACGGGTTTATGTGTTATTCAGCAGTGTTTTTGGACTTGGTACTATTCCATGAATGCCATTTGCCCCAGTTTCATTCATGTTATTGAATCATGAACACTGAACTTTTAAGTGAAGTGAAATGATGTTTGCAGTACTTTCTACGCTGGGGGCTCTTTTGTTACCTTCTGGATGAGTCGTCCATGAAATCTTAAAGTAATTTTGGTTCACTGGCCACTTCCTGTAAGGATCATCGCTTCAATGTTTTCTCTATGAAAATGACTCTCACTGTGCTGTTAAGTCCCAAGTCCCTAAAAAAGACTTTCCAACCTTTTTATAGACTGACAGATGTAAACTACTTTGTTTCTCATTTGTTTTTGAATTCTTTACACACTTTACCTTGTCAGTCAAGTTCTGTCTAAGTTATTAATTGATTGTGCAGGGAGTTGTGTTCACCACTGGAAAACTATCTATGTCTAATATTCTTAATTTGATATTTAAGTCTGACATAAAGCTGAAACAGAAATCCCCAATATATTCTTGCTTTGAAAGACTTAATTCTTTACAAATGCTTATTTTATGCCCAATTTTTAAATAACTTAAAAAGTGCACGAACTTCACAGTCTTTCTTTCACTCTTTGTCTCAATTGTGATTTAATATAACATTTTGTATTCAGTCAACATAATGTTTTTGGTCGGTGAACAAGACACTGAATAAACATGTTTTTTTTTTTTGCACTAGAGATTTCTGGAAAAAAAAAAAAAAAAAAAAAAAAGGAATTAAATACATTTAAATGTTACAACCTTAAGCTTTTATTGCCTATAGAGTAACCCTAACCTTAACCCCTAACCCTATCCGTAACATGTCTGGAAGGCAAAATGTCTTACTAACAGTATTTTTGCTTTGATAAACTACTGTCTCATGATAAGAAGGAACACTTATCAAGTCAACTGAACACCATGATGACCTGCTGAATAAAGTTTTGGATAGATAGCGGTTTCCTAATGATGCTGACTGAGCTAGTTTGTCACCAGTCACAACTTTAAAAGCCAATCCTTCTGTAAATCATCTGTACCCTTTAAAACCAAATATGCATGTCTCCAAACAAGTTTGTAATAGTTCACAGCAATACCCAACAGTCATCCATTGGCGTCCAAACCAAATGCACAACGGTTACGCTATGACACAAAAAACATGAACCGAGATCCTGCTCTGCATAAAAGAGCCAAACCTGAAGTCATGGGCCTCAGCAAAGATAATCATCAGAGATACTGAATAGGAGGATGGAAGAATAATATGAACTCTAAAACCCAGAGGAATCTGTGCGGCCTTATAAGGTCTTTGGTGATGGAGAGAGGGCAGAGAGGGTAATTGAGCCAACAAAACACCGGACAGTACCAGCTTGTCCATGCATGGGAAAAACCTCGCTCTCTGAATGTGGAACCAATGAGTTTAATAAATAAAATCACATCCAAAAGAGATTCCATCATAAGTACCTCACTTGGGTCCCAAAGCCTGGGTTGAATAAGTCAAGGTAGAGCCAACTTTTCATCCACAGAAGAAAGAAAAAAAAGAGGTTAATATTTTTCTCTTAAGTTACCCTTAATTCCAGCTTTCAAGTGGCTCTTAGCATTTTCCACTAAGCCATCCAATCCTGTCCCCCAACACTGCAGTTAACAGCCACATTCATCTCTAAATAGCACACTTGTAGCTCTCAGTATGCTCATCTGTCCATCAGGTGAAATTTAATAATCATATTTGTGTAACTCGCCCTTATAATTCCCACGCAGACACACTCAACAGAAGCTAAATATACACCACTTCAGCTGGCTCCACAAGTCTACTTGTGTCTGCTAGCAATTAGTAAAGCAGGTTTGTGCGACTCCATTGTTTGGACTGCCGGCCTCTCGCGGAGATAATGAGCCTTAATCGTTGAGTGACACCATAATTGCCAAGGTGTATGGTGACACGACAACAGACGCAATTACCCTACTTTTGACATCAATGCTCTCATTAAATGATGTCATTGAAATGTGATTCTTTGGATACACACCCAGCCACCCTGCCTACTATGCGCGCGTACACACATCTATTACTCTGACCGTGTATGGGGTTTATAGGTATAAAAGTACTTGCCTGCCTGGGAATCCAAAAGTAATTTTACACTATGTTTCTTTTTTTTTTTTTTTTCTGTTTGTTTATTTTTGTTCAAGAGCCAGTGTTTTAGATATATCAGTTTCTGCTAAAGTCACTATTAGCATGTTTAGTTTTAAAAGTGTATAAAAATGAAAGGAAATACAGATTTTATTGTGATCATGCACCACACTGGAAGCTTTGACTTTTTATTGTAGTCACATAACCTCTCACTGAAAATTTTAGAAACAGCAAACGCTTATTTTGAACCATTTAGATAGAAATTATACACAAGGACCACACACATCTTTCCTAAAATAAATGTACAAATACATTAGTTCACTTTAATCAAATGGACACGATACACTTTTCAAAAATAAAAACAGAAGAAACATCCGATTAAACTAATGCAGACGTGGGGTCTGTCATTACGTTTGTTGGTGGAGGACCAGAAAGCAGGCGGGACGCTGGCAGAATAAATTGAGAAGTTTATTTGGTACAGAAACTGAATTCATACTGACCAATCAAAATACTTTACACGAGAGCCACGCACACACTCACAAATGCACACGCATTCATGCACTGAAATGCAGACTGCTAGACAAGATCGGGTAAAGAGCTTTGCCAAGGGGCACACTGACAGGAGGAAGCTGGAATCATGCCCACAACCTGGAAATTTCAAGCCACTGAGCCACTTTCAAAGTATTTAAAGATGTAAATTCCAAATCTTAGAACATCGAGGACACAATCCAAGAAGCCAACGCAGAAACATGGGCTTGCGAGAGACCGGCAGCGATGGGAAACAAAACAGGAAACAACAGGAGAATCTTACAGGGCGGGGGATGAAAACAGGGACTTTACATACTGGAAGAAGTGATTACTGGAGTCGGAACAAGAGAAGCTGACTAACTGAATGAGAAGCAGCTGCAGGGCAGCATTAAACTAATAGAGCTAAATGCAGAAATAAAACAAATATGAGCAAACACAACAATAGTGAAAGTAAACAAGCACTAAAGTAACAACAAATGCCAGATTAAAAGTGACAAAGCACCTTAGAAATGCATGTTACAGAGAAAACAGAAGGAAATAGAACCCAGTGTGCATAAAAAAATAAAATTACTAATATAAAAGAGAATCTCCACTGATTCAAAAGCACAAAAAAAAACTAAAGTGCAAAACAAAGCTATAAGATAAATATAAAATCCTTCAACTTCAACTTGTGACATACTGGTCTTAGTTGTTTTAGACTTAAAAATATCTGCAGTCAGAGCAATAATTCAAACATTTAAAACATCTGAGATGAATACATTTGGAAAGCACTAAGCAGTTTTTTTACATTCTGGAGCAATACAACGTAAAAAAGTTTCCAAACCTCAAATGTGAAGTTTCTGAAGCCCGGGTGAAGTTTAGATAGTAGGAAAGATTCATTGTTTTGGCTCCTTTGGTTGGAGAGCTGCGGAAACCAAAGAGGCATCTTGGGGTTATCAAGTCTCCATAACAAAATCATCTACATGCCAGCTGGACTGTAAATAGTTTTGCTTTTTCCTATTATAAATAAAACACATAAATGTGTAAAGTTTCAGAAACTCCACTGGAACACTTTCCCCCTAGAAACACACGATTTGGCGGAGATTGTGTTCTCCTGAGGAACAAGTTCTCCAATAGGAGTAAAAAAAACCCCAAAAACCTCATGCCCACTATATGGAGGAATACAGAGGTGGATCTGTGATGCTGCGGGCTTGTTTCTCTTTTGAAGGCCCTGGGAAGTTTGAACTCTTTGAAATATTTTAGAAAAATAAGTCTGGTGGACTCTGTCAGAACCCTTAAAGCGAGTTGTCTTGGGGTCTCTCAGCAGGATTAAGATCCAAAACATATGTCCAAAACAGCAGAGAAAGGATTCACCTGACAGAACACTGACCTTTGCCAGGACTATCTCATTCCCCCTCAGACCTGAATCCCACAGCACTAGAGATTGTATATTATGCAACTGCAAAAAGAAAACAATATATATATTTGAAAAGCCTTTGTGGCATCTTTACTAGTGGTTCCTATAAACTTTATAAAACAGACTTATTGGCATAGATTCAGATTTTAGGACCTAAAACAAAGGCACACCCTTGTTTCTGTCATTCACCTCTGCAGACCTTAACGCAAGCAGTGTGACTGCAATATTCATTTCTGTTTTCACTTAAATAGGGCTTAGAAGGCCATTTACAAGGTGCTTTTGCAAAGCGTGCAACAGTGTTTTTTTTATGATGTGTTAGGAGCTGCAGTTATGTTAGCTACCACTTAAATATATGCAGTAAAAATGTGTCAAGCAAATCTCTCATTTTGCGTTTATTGTCACACCTAACACCTCTGCTTCACCGTACGAAAGGCAAAAGCAGTAAACTCAAACGCATTCAGTAATTGTTACTAATATTGTTTCACATCTTAGCTCTCTCTTTTTTTTTATTTTTACTTGAATTAACACACACACAGGACACACACTGAAGCAGACAAACAGAAAACACAAGCAGAAGTCCCAGCCTATAAATAAGCAAAAAAGAAATTGTAAGGTTGACTTTTGCAATTACATATGTGAGGGAGAATTTACCTCCATGTAATGTTTTAATGAGCTTCAGCTAAGTAGAAACGCTTTCAAGAAAATAGTAATAATAATTAAAAGAAAGTTCATCAGTCAAAATCCGCTCTTGATAAAACTCTATAGCGTGTGAAATATTTGTTCCCGGCTCCTGTGAAAGCTTTGCAAAGATCCTTGGGTGCCATAAAACCTGAAGGCAATTAAAAGTGCTCATTTTTCACCACGTTTCTAAATTCTGTAGCAATTAATCTGCCCAATTTGATTATGAACTGCACAAATTAAACAATAAAGACCTGTCTAATGAGGGATTAATTATGGGTAGCGGGAGGGGAGATGGGCTGGAGCCGCAGCCATGTGTCAGTGTCTCCTGCAGACAGCGCAGGGCCATAAGGAAGACAAAGAGGCTCGGCGTCCATGTGGTCCGGCACTGATAGGGCCCCCTCATCACAGATCAGTAGATCCGCAGCCAAGAGAACCCATAAAAGGCCCGGCCATAATTGAAAGTGCCAAAATCAATAGCGCTGACAGGCCTTAATTAAATTAAATATGTCTCCCATAGGAGAGGACTGGGGCCCAGGGGAAGAAGAAGGGAGAGCAAGAGCTGCTGCCTGAGTGAGCTCACTGTGAGAGGACTGCTGAGACATCCAGACTGCGTGTCCATTACGGAGCAGAGACTTTACATAACTGATAGGAGATTGTACCAAGGAGAGGTGTGTTTTATAATACCAAATGTTTAGAGGTGGCAAAACTTTAAGGGAGTAATTATTAACATAATCATGTTGTTTTGTTTACCAAACTTGATGGTGAATTTTACATGTAAACTGCGATATATTTCCAAGTGTTGTTACCTTGAGGACGTCTTTCTCTTGAGGACGTGTTTAGAGCGCAGTGTTGGTTTTTAGTTCTTTTTTTTTTTATTGAATAATGATGAACTCCTAATCTGTAAGAGTAAACCAAAATATTATTAAAATTGAGAAAAAGTCACTGTAAAAATGCTACTCGTGTGTTGCATTAGTTTCACTGCTTGCTTGCTAATCAACGACTTTATGAGTCAACAGGTTTACTTTTACAACTCAAGTTGCTATCCCTGAAGACAGAATACTGTGCAAGACTGACCCGTGGAAGCTCTTCATACTTAGTCACGTTACAGCTGCAAAATTTCAAACATCTTATTGCAGTTTAATGCAATTTAAAAGTGCACACCGTAAAACAATACACTCTAGTTTTAATGCAAAGTAATGTTCTTTACTTAGCTCCATTAATATTCCCATTGACTCTGACCAGATTCCCTCTGCTCGTTGAAGAAAAACACCACCACAGCATAATGCTGCCACCACCATGTTCTCTTCCCAGTTCTGGGTAATGCATTGTGCAACACTTTCCGATATCGTTTTACTTCTTCAAACCACTGCAGCTATTTCAAATGTGGATTTAAGAATATGTTTTTACCACATCCACGTTTTTAGATGTGAAGTGTGCTGTAATTTCTAAAGGTTGGGTGCCTTGGGCTTTCAGGATTACCATACTGCTGGTCACAGAAGGGCATCACCTGTATGGTGAAACAGAAACTCCTCATCATTTCAGGCTTTGCCCACATTTAAAAGATTAGGCAGCAGGAGTCAGTGAAAGGTCACCGGCAGTGTGTTGCTGTGCGAAGAGGTGAACGAAAGAGGTTGGTAAGGAAGGGTGGTGACTGGGGTAGGGGGGTCGGGGTGGGGCAATACAGGAACCTCAACCCCTCTGGATAAACTTGAGTTGCAGACGGTTGAGACTTGTGAGATTAGAATGGAGCCAGGTCTGCTGCAGACTGGTCGGAGGGACGTGGGCACGGCGCAGCACAGCCCCGAAATCTTTCAGACAAACCTCTCCTCCTTCCCCCTCCTCGATTTCACCTCATCCTCTTCTGCTCTCATTTGGTTTTCTTTGACCAAATCCACAAGGTAAAAGCAAAGAGAGCACGGTGGTCTTTTTAAGGAATGGTTCACATATATATATATATA
>CAEFZX010022029.1:0-44548 GCA_903066825.1 Alfaro cultratus | reverse complement strand
ATATATCACAGAGTTATATATATATATATATATATATATATATATATATATATATATATATATTATATATACTCACATGTCTGTGTTTAAAAAGTAAATAAATAAAGTTAGATAAGAGTGAACAAACGAGCCTGGATGCATTTTGTTTTCGGAACTGTGACATGCCTGCGGTTCTTCCATCGAACTTTGATGTGCAGTGATTTAAGGGATTACAAGTGATTTCTCAAAGCTTTTGGCAGTAGTTGTGAGCTTTTATTTATTTATCTATCTACGTGTGTTGCATGCAATGGCAGCAGCTCGTGCAGTAATTGGCCCCGGGCGAGCCCCTTTTTTCAGCACCCTTTAACCTTTTAGGGTTTTCATGCTTCTCATGCTTGTCTCAATCATTGTTACGTTAATGAAAAAGAAAAAATAAATAATTAAAACTGCTCTTTTTTTGCTTCCACAGATCAATCAATGTTTTCATGAATCTAAAATTAGATTTTTAACCCCTTGCAGATTATTGTTGTGACAGTCGCCTCAAACTGCAAGGCTGCATAGTTGCATAAGATTCACGCCTATTAATGTAATTTCAACACACATGGTGCCATGTGAGAGTTTTACCCAATCATGTGAAAGTTAAACTTAATCAAAACTAAACAAAATTTTAGTTTATGCACTATTTTCACATTAATCTAGAATCTGTTTGACTGAAAAATTACATTATTTAGTTTCATATATAATTGTAAATAAATTCAGGCATTAAGAGAAAAACATATTATGTAGTCTAGAATTACGCAAACCGGTATTGTAGATTTCAATGACAAAGTGGACATGTTACAGAAACACATAATAATTGAAGAATATGAATTAAAGAAATGAATAAAATGGTAATGGTTTTGAATCAAAAGTCCATTTCAGTGTACGGAGTGTTCTGACAGAGTGGCACCCTTTGGTACTGAGCCCTGTCAAAAATGCCCCTGGCTGTTTGATGATTTATCCCTCCACCAGGAGATGAAGGAGGGCAGAATTCGAACCTAATGTAGTGTTTGCCACTAGTTTATTTAAATAAAAGCAGTTTGTGCTCCTTATTTTCTCTGCAGCGGCAGAGAGAGCGACGCTCCCTTCAAAGTCAGAGTCGGCTCCAGCAAGGACAACACTTTTATCCATGTCTTCATAACAAAACACAAATTCCACACAAATTCCCTCTCTAAGGACCTTTTAACCCTCTTTCCCTTGCCCATGTTCAATTAGGTTTGGTTTTATTATTTATTTACTGTATATTTAAAGGCAACTTAACACTGGGAAGTGTAATAAAATGTACAGTTGGGGGGATTAGGAGCAGCTCTTTAATCTCACGCTCCTGATAATGCTGCACGGGCTGATTGATTAGTTTTTCAGGAAGCTTATGTCAGAAAAACCTAATCCGTCTTTGGATTGTGCCAGCCTTGTAAGGTTTTCCGCGCTGCCACTTTATCATGGTGGCGAATTACAGAGCTGCTGGGCTGTGATAAGGTCCTCGTCTCTTTTACAGACCCCACCGCCCAACCCTTTTGCACACTTGCACTACACACACCCCTCCTTCCTCCCCCTGGACAATAAAAAAAAAATGTGTTTATATTCTTCACATCCCTGCTCTGCCTGGTCTTCACATCAACCTCTCCCAGGATTTGCCTTGTAAGAAAGAGAGCGAGGAGGGGAAAAATGAGAAGAACTTAAGTCTTCAAAAAGCCACCAGAGAAATTGGGTGGAGAGAGAGAAAAAATGTGGGAGAAAATGGGCAAGGCAAGGCCAGTGAAAATTTCTGTGGAAGTGATTAAAACATGGATTTGACGGAGTTGAAGAGGGCATGTATGCATGCGCAGCCTTCCAGGAATCATTTTGGAGCTTACATGGTGCTGATGTGTATCTGTGCACATATTGGGGTTACAATCTTTCCAGCCAGAAGGCTTGACTTGATAATCCCTCATAAACAATACCCGTCTGTGGCATTTGCCGTCCTCGGCCCGCATGTTGCTCATCACCTCTGTGAAGAGAAAGGTTGTCGTTTTTGAGGCTTAAATCCCTCAAATGCAGCCCGCAGCCACAACAGGTTGCGCTTTTACTGTATGGATCCCTGCAAGCTGTTCCTTTCTCCATCCTCATTTACAACCAACGCGGCGATGAATCCTCGCTAAAGGTCTCCGAATGAAGAGACAGAAGCTCTGAATGATTGATTGCTGTGACACAATTGCCCTTTGCGCTGACAAAAACGCTAATCTGGAAACTGGAAGGCCCATTAAAGACTTGAGCCAAACAGTTATTAACAGAATGATTATTTTTATAGTGGCTGCTCTTTTGATGAGAGCCGTTTGGCAATTATTGTGTCATTTATCGTTATCGTTAAAAAAAGAAAACCTATATTTTGATGAATAATTAGTCTTTCTAATCTCTAACTAGGGATGTTTGCAAGCTCTGATTGAATGAAATAGTTCAGGTGAATATTACTGCTGCATAAATAAAACATAATATAATATAACTGGTAAGCTTTATTGTTAGTGCAGTGTTTGATTTTACAAGGCTCTGACTAAAAGTCCTGTCATGAATTTCAATTAATTTTATCACCGTTACAATAAAAGTCACCAAATTTCCTGGCAAAAATTTAAAGGCGCGTCGTTGACCCCTATTCGGGATGAACTCAAATGCAGATGATTCTTTGTTTGAGCCATATATGAGCTGGTGTTCCTGGTGCAGGAAACATTATGTTAAATGTGTTGTTGAGATTTGTGGTCTAGGTCCAAAGCTATGAATTTTTATAGTCATCGTGCAGCCTCAGGCGAGTTAAACCGGGAGCTTCTGCTACCTTATGGCTCCGTCATTACAGCTCTGCAATGTCAAAAACAGGCAGGATGTTCTGATGTGGAGCTATTACTGTTTAACAGACTGCTGACTGTGCTTTTATTTTTCAGCCGGGATGCAACAAAATAAAATTTTCATTTTATTAGTTTACTTTGTATACCTTTATCATTTATGTGATGACCAAAACAAAGTAGTGCATAATTTGAAAGGGGAAGAAAAGTCAAAGATTAAATTTTTTTTTTTCTCTTTCCAAATAAAAATCTGAAAAGGTGGCATCCAGTGCAATTAACTGCATTTAGAAGTTAAGCTGAAAAGAAAAATCATCCCCTCTGCAGTTTGCTATGAACAGTATCTAGTCAAATGACAACTTTCTGGTCGATACATTATACAATGCATTGTAGAAAATTAACACCATGAACATGCCATCCCTACCATGAAATTATGGTGGTGGCAGCATCATTCTGGGGGGTGTTTTTCTTCAGCAGACAGTGAAGCTGGTTGGGACAGATTAAATAAGTGCATTGCAATTCTAGCAGGACAGCAACATAAAGTAAAACCGACTATAGAAGGATTTAGATCAAAGCATATGTCTTAGAATGGCCTAGTCAAAGCCCAGACCAAAAACCAAAAGAAAAACATTGGTGAAAATTCACAGATGAGCTCTATCGAGTCTGAACTTGAACAGTTTTGTTAAGAAGAATTTGTCACAATTTCTGTCAAAAGATTTCTAAATCTGGTGGAAACATAAAGTCAAATTTGCTTCTGCAAGGTAAACAGATCACTTTTCAGATTTGGATTTGTAAAAAGTATCGCACAATTCCCTTCCACTTCACAATTATGCAATAGTTGGTTTTGATCTATCGCATACATTTCAAGAAAACATATAGATGGTTTAAAATGCTCAAAAGATTTCAGTGGATATGAATTATTTAGCAAGGCTCATAGTGTGTACCTGTTCAGTCAAGGACTGACATAAAAACAGAGTAAGATGTATTTAGATTTAAAAAAAATATTTAAAACAAAACTAAAGTTAAGATTAACACAAGACTAAGAAAACAAGATATTATAAGAGGAAAGGTACTAACCTGTTTCGCTCTAGCAAACATGGATCTGGGTTCACATATTTCCTTTCTTTAAGTTATTGTTTTGCCTGAAAGATGAAAAAAAAAAAAGTAAAACCAGTTAGCTTTTGTTATTGTTGGTAACAATGTATTTCAGTCTGTGTTTCTTTAAATGAAAATATTTGCTTCCTGATCGGCAGCACGATAGAACAGCCTGCCTTGCTATGATTTCTGCTTTAAAACAATTTTGCTAATCAGAAGAAAGTTGTATGAAACTATGAAAGCTTAGGAGATAACTAATTTTCTGAATTTTGTAAAAATTCATAGAAATTTGACTCCGATCTCTTCCAGAACTTATTTGTTAAATGTTTTAACTTGGCCCTAAACAGTTACAGAATAGAGATGTGAAAAAAGTGTGAAAAGTTGGAATCTGGACCAATTTCTTCAAAATCCATTCTTTCATTTATAACTGTTCTCTGACTTGTTGTGACTCAAACAAGCAAACGGTTTCTCCTTTTTACTGTCTGACGTGTAGAGTTTTTAATTACCACCCGCTTCGGTCCTGTAGCAGGCAATCACACCACATGTCAGAGCTCAGGAAAATGATTGACCTCTTTAATTAAAAAGTGCATGGCTTCCCTGTAAAAAGGCAAGGTGTGACAGCTTCAGAATAAGTACAATAAATCTCCCCCTCTGATTATTCCCACTTTTGCATTTCCTGCTGCCGCTAAGCTTTTGAGGCCTTTCTTTTGCGGCTTGTCATTTTCAGCCCTAACAAAGCTCTGTCAGCTTCCCAGTGTCTTTGTGTATTTCTTGTGATGTACCTGTCTTCAGAGCGTCTCGGAGAGAAAGGAAGCAGCGTCTTGCCAGCTCCTGTTTCTTCTTCAAAGGGAGCTGTTTTCTGTGAAATCAGACGCGGCACAGTCAGCTTTGAGAATGGAAACATTTGCTCTGTCAAATTTAGCGGATGTACGTTTGAGCAAAACAGCCCTCTATTTTTTTTCTTTCATTAAAAACTGTTATCATTTTCGGCTCAGTATTGAAAAGAGCAGAAATGATAAACGGTAGTTGTCACAGAAACACGAATAAAAAATGCTCAGACGTTTTTTTAAGGTTTGAAATCTGAAAACCAGTGAAGTAACAAACAATAAAGACACACTTCCTCCTCTTGTATTAACTACAAAGATTTACAAGTGCTTTTACTAATGTTGTAAGGTGTTTAAACTGGTCAAGAGATAATTACACTGAGTCCTAAATGCTTTGCGGTATTATCCCCTTCAATCCCTGCTATCAGAAATCCAGAGGTGTGCGGCAGGTGTCAGGAGCCTACACACAGAGTTAGTGCTCTGACCATGTAAAGGGATTATGAAAGTGATGATGCACTGAAAGGTAACGGCTGCCTGAAAGTGAAGTGTCGAGGGCTTTGCCACTGTCGTATGTGACAAGTGCCGAGATAACGGCGAGTATCCAGATTACCTGGAGGCTCTCTTCTCAGACGCGCCGCTCGCCGACTCCTCCTCTCCTGCCAGGATCTTCGTTAACACTTCCCCAACATCCGACAGCGTCGCTACATTTAAATTTCCAACACTGAGCAATGCTGGGTAACATCTCATTTTCACCCCCAGGGCTTTTCGCAGTTAATTCACAAATGGACGTGAAGAAGAATATCTTAAAAGTGTGTTATAATTAAAATTTTAGTCAGTTGTCATTAAGCTGGATTATTTACATCATCAACATTTGTATGTTCTTATTTTTTTTAATAGCATAGTTATGAATGCTTGTAAAAAGTTTTGATTTAAATTCATTTTGTAGAAATATATTTACAATCTAGATGCAATAACAAATTTGCTGAAATCTTGACAAATATTCCATCGCAAAATCATTAAATATACATTTATTCAGTAATATTATGACCATTGCACCATTGTGCCGACTAAAAGTAAAACTAAAAGTGACACATAAACACATTACTTCACTTAACCAGAGTCAATGCAAACTTCTTATCCACACAAGGTCCGACCTGCAGTCTGGAAACCTGAGGAATGCATCAAAAGCTTCATTTGCAATAGTGTCATAGTGCCATAGTATTATTATTTTACTGATTTAGAAATGGAGAAAGCCATAAATGCACCCTAATTTTATATTGGTTGTGAATATGTGAGAAGCAAATCTGCCTTTTACTTAGTAAGGCAAGGCAACTTTTTTTTATACAGTGAATTTCAGCAGCAGGCAATACAAGATGTAAAATTACACGATTAAGACATGAACAGCACATTGCATTTCCTCAAATGCCTACATCAAAATCATCAGAAATATTGGAATAAAGACTAGAATTAGTCAGGGTCCCAGATATCATTAATTAAAGGCAACTCTAAGCAAATGGGTCAGTCAGTGTTTTCATATTTTTTTTTAGGTTTCCAGAAATTTATTCTGGAAACCTAGAATATGCTTTTATGCTTTTACGGATCATAAAATAAATGCTGCTTCTCCACGTTTGATTCTGATTTTGGAGATTCAAAGCAAACTAGAACCAGAACACCTGCATGATCTGGAAGTTTGATACAACAACAACGGGTCTTTAATATATTTCAATGCTAAGCCATTCAGTGCTTTACAAGCTAAAACAAGTATTTTGATAAATATTTTTTCTGAGCTCCATGGAGCCAGTTTTAAAACTTTGGAACTGGTTTGATGTGCTTCATCATTGGCTGTTCTAATAAACTGCTAATATTAATTTCTGTATGCCTATGTTTTATTTTCCTCCAGTTTTACTCTGAAGAATCCTCCAACTTATCTAGTTATATAAGGGAGTTTCCTTTGGTCATATTGAGAGCGCTTTCCAGACATTTTGAACAGCATTTTTTGTGACAACGTCTTTGTTAACCAAACAGGAAGACAGAGGCGATTTAAAACCGCACACCTGCAGAGATTCTGCATGTTTCATAATTGCCGTAAAGCTTGATTTGGACCAAAGAAAGTTTTTCCTAATGTAGCTTTTATTTGATTTTGAAAGTCCAACTTAGTTCTGAAGATCAAAAGCATTAAAACTTAGAACTAGGTCATAAAATCACTATAGTTAGGCCAAAGGCATCCAAAGTCAAGCCTCAAGGGTCAGTACCTGCATGTTCAACACACCTGAATCAAATCATGGTTCATTTGCAAACCTTTGTAAAACTTTGACATGCAGAGAAGATACTTGGATCATTTGAATTTCATTTTCTTAAATAATCATTAATGAGGATTGATTATTTATTTTAAAATAGATATCATTTCTGATTCTGTTAGTGATAATCTCTCATCGATCTTTCAAGTTCAAGTGTTGAATAATCTTTGCATTTGTTCTACATAGACTTTATCCTGATACAAACACAGAAGTTTCCTAATTCTTCTTTAAGTATATCATGAAAATCCCTCAGGCAAAAGTTAAAGAATTCATTCTTTAGATAGATTTTTAAGGATTCAATAATACTGGCTGGTTTATAACAATAATAGAATTTGACACAAGTTAATATCCTTACAACACCATTACGTTCGTGAAGGTTACTGTCTTTTCCTTCTTGTTTAGAATATTTTAATATTTTGACTACAACTTAACATCTGTACAACTAAATGACAGAATTTCATTACAGTTTTGAAATTTTGTTTGTATTTGCCAGCAGTTTCAAAACTCATTTTCTGCAACATCAATAAACTCATATCTGCTGTGTTTTCTCACCCTTTCTGTTTTCCGAGAGCTTGTTGACACACACACACACACACACACACACACACACACACACACACGCACACATACGCATGCGCCAACGCACACACACCTTCACTGCAACGCCCCCTCCCTGTTTCTTCTCACTCGCTCACTCATTTGGTGCTTTTTTATTTATGTCACCTGTCTCTTTCACTCTAGCTAAACATCAGTTAGTTACGGTGTTGGGAATATGATGAAAGCACTGACAACAGAAGCAGTTTTAGTTGTTCAAGTTTCCTTGAACAATTTTTCTATTATTATTATTAGAATCAGAATTTAGACATTATGTGAATTTACTAGCACAGCTGAACAAATTTGTTCTTAAGTCTTGGCATCTTGGAAGTGTGTTTTAGGTCCTTTATTTTCAAATTTACATTTAATCTGACCAAAGCAGTCTCAAAACACATATTCTAATTTACTGAATATAACTGCATTTATGCTGCAGTATCAGGTGCATTGTAAAGATGATGGATGAGCATTATTTACTGAGTAATGAGTATCTTTGTATCTGCTGAAGTCCAGGATACATACAAATTAGTGAGACAGGGTTACAAAGGAGCAAAAAACACCTGCTGTACCGTTAGCTCTTTATTATTGATCAGTGGAGAGTTTCCACAAGTCTATGCATGCAGTGAATTCATTGCAAGGGGAGAAACTGTGAGCGATTTGTTGAGTTTAGTGCATCACTTCTTGAAGGGAGTGGCTCTCTAATGATACAGAATGCTTCAGTATGAAGTCAACACCCATCGGAGCAGTCACGTTTGTCCAAATGAGATGAGGCTTGGCATCATTTGAGTCAGGCTGCTCTGACGCTGAAGAAAAATACTGAATTCTGTGATTGAGCTAGAGCAGAGCTGCACTGACACTGTAAACATGACTAATGACTCACATTTTAAGATTTATGGTAGCCAGAGGAGGGTTAAGTTACATGCTATAATTTATGCTAATCACAGAACAGCCTTGAGTGACAACAGGAGGGCACAAAAAGTCCTCTACAGAAAATGCTGCTTGAATACACTTTTTGACACCAGAATAACTCAGCCGGAGCATACATACTTTTTAAATTTAAGACTTAAGAACTAAATAAGCATACGGAAGTCCTCAATAAAGAATGTGAACCTGACAACCTTTTCAGAAGAGCGTTAGATCAATAACTCTGGAAGATATAGAAACAGAATTTTGCTCAGGCCTGCTTGCTCATGTTGATGGTTGAATCAATTTTTAAAGGGCACATATTTTTTTACAACTTTTCCTTTCAGTTGTGTTCAGACTTGCAGCTCTCAACACTTATATTCAAGAAATATGTAGAAAAAAGAAAAAAAAGTCAGCACACGGCAGGAGGGAACAATGCTGAAAGTGTAAGGTGGTCGACGACTTTATGTACAGAAAATTAGACTAGAGGACCGATGCATAACACAATGGTCTTCAAAGAAAAACTGTGTGATTTCAAAGTCCTCATATTCAATGTGTATACTTGAACAAATTATTTGATGGGCAGCTTACCCAGAGATTTTATCATACTTTGTGGAAGTAAGAGTGGGAAACAAACAAAAACAATAACTATGGCACACTGTTACATTTTTTAGGATATGAAAATGTTGGTTCGGTCGTGTGTTTCTGTATTAGACACAAGTGGCTTCTAAGGTCTTTTTGTGCCCTAAAATAACATGAAAACAATGGAAAGACCTATTGCAGTTTACTTCCGTTTCATAGTCCTGAGATTTTTTTGTTTTATTGTGGCTCTAAAATGCAATAATGTTTACACTTTTAAACACCAACTGTAAAACAGCTTAAGATAGGTGACGTCAAAATAATAAATTTTTAAAGGACATTGTTGACTCTTACTTTCTGAAAAATAAACTACAATAATAAAGCCTCCAGTCTCTAGTTTTATATTTTATGCATTGTCTTTTCCAGGATGGACTGGTGAAAACCAACGTTTAAGCCTTAGTGAAGAAAAAATAAGGAATTTCAATAAAGTTAGCATTAGGTGCAAAATTCATTTAAATGTTGATTAAGGCTGAGAATGAGGTGCAAGAATGGAAAGGTGAGGCATGATCTGCTGTGTTTGAGGTGTTAGGAGAGGTGGTATTCTTTACCAAAATGAGTCTTCAAGAGATTCTTGAAGGTGGAGTGAGGCGTACTTATTCAGAAAAGACAATGTAGCATCACTGGGAACCACAAATAAAGCCAGTCTGGACTGCCTGGTATTACAGGGTCAGTTTATACACTGGTTGGAAAGGAGCATATAACTGAATGCAAAATGTAGTGTGTTTTAAAATGGCACTATTTGAATTATAGGTACCTATTAGAAGTGGATGTTTTGCCTTTTAAGGGCTTTGTTTGTACTTTTAGTTTTGGGCTATTGCTCAAACCCCAGATGAGCTGCTAAGTTCTGAATGATGTTCTTATTAGTTTTCATTTTGAGAGGAATTAAAAAAACAACTTTGTGTGTCTAAATTTACTTAGACACAAAATCTCCACTATCAAGCAAAACCATATATGCAGTTGTTTTTTAAAGTCAACATACATGTCTTTAATTTATAATTTATTTATAATCACATCACTGTGTTTTGTATTAAATTATACCCCTCTCATCTACCTTTACAACTCGTTACATGGTAGTTGTCATAGAGCTGGTTTAATAAGGCCCTGAGCAGAATGTATTATATTTTATATGTATAATATATTTTTATAATGTTTATTCTTTGTCACTTTTGCATGCTGAATTTAACTACTATTTTTACAGTTACAAATTAATGACTTAAACTGATTGTATGACAAAATATGTTCTGAGAGCAGAAGTGTGAAGACCTGATGAACCAGCACCCAGCTGAAGGATTGTAAAGGGCTCTGTTGGTAGCCCAGTCTGCTTGACTAGAACTGTAAAGTCATTAAAATCTTGGCAGTATAAACATGGGCTGTAAATTATGCTCCTGTTCTGACCAGCATTGATAGTCTGATCTGTGCAAACTTGTCAGTGCAGAACTCCAAATAAATATCACCGCAATGGTTTATTTCATATTAGTGTGTCCTACAGTATAACAGACACCATTTATAACACTTATCTCTTGCTCAATGTACATTTGAAATTAGTTTACCAACTATTTAAAGGTCGTTGGGAGGTGACATACTGATATACACCCAAACACGACTGCAGTTAAATACTTTCTCATTCTCATTATTATGGCTATACATGCAGAGGGACTGTTATGAGATTGATTTATTGATTTAGCATATAATAAAAGCATGTTCCTACTTAATAAACTTTATGTAAAGACCAATTTTCTCTTATACTTCAAATATTTAGGTTATAAAATATATTTGCCCTTTAAATACCAAGTCTTAATGTAATTTATAAACTATTAAGGTTTTACTAATATGTACATAATATTTCTAAAACTGTCCTAATTGATTTCATATTTCTTTTGGGTCAGCAGGGATCCTAAATAGCCATAAAATCTGGCAGTGCCTAAGGCTAACACTGATATTTTACACAAGTTAGATACAGATCAGATGTAAAGAAATCAAGTCTGATTTAAAGTTACCTGATTACATAAAGTGCAATTTATATTAAATTATGTCAATATTGATTTCCAATTGATCGCAATTGGAAATGAATTAGGATTTGTAGATTGAGTGCAGACACTAAGCTGTCTCATTCTCACTGAGGTCAGGTGGTAATGGCCTGAAGGATCATACTGGAGGGCAGCAGATATGGTGCATGCTCACGCACACACTGACGGTAGCCTTCTGTGATTGGTAAGGCGCCCCCCGGTGCGGATTTGCTGTTGCGATCCACCACAGTGCTGAAGCACCTGCCATGTATTTCCCTGGCCGGCCTCTGATTAAAAGTGATGGCTCTGGAGCATGAGGCTGTTCCAGCGATCAGAGCACCAATCTATTCTTCGGCAGGGTGGAGGCTCTTTGCTCAGTGCTCCCAAAGCGCCTCAGGGGCCTCTTCTCCTGGAACCAGCTCTGGATGTGAATCATTACAAATTATATGCCCCGTAACATCAGGAAGAAGATGGCATGGGAAGGTCTGTGGGCAGGTGGGAGATTGTGGTGGTTTTAATGTCAGCTGAGCTGTTTGTCATGTTGGATGCTTGAAAGCAAGATGCTGCAGTCAATCTGTGGCCTAACGCTAACAGCACCGTCCTGAGCAGCTGACAGGTGTTGTGTTTCGGTGGTGCTGGAAAGGTATTACCACAGGCGATGGTGAAGGTGGTGCAGTTTTACTTAAGTGCCCAGATTTTTACAACGCAGAAACACATCAAGTTAATGAAGCTTTGGACACAGAAAATTAGCAGAGAAATGAATTGCACCACCTAAGTGAGGTCAATTTGCACAGATCAATCCATGAAGAACAGTGAGGTGCATGATTGGGACTACTGTGCTTGCACTGATGAGCAGGTTAATTGCCCATTTTGTTTATTGTGAGAAATTCCTGAAACCAATTTCCCCTAGACACATATCCCCGCCTTATGTGCGGGGGAAAAAATCCAGTATGAAAAATTCAAACTGATTATTTTTTGTTACAGAGGCACCATCTTAATTAAACAAAAACAGTTTCTTGCATACCAATCACAGGCCAAACTGATAACTGGGCCACACATTTTTGTGGCTGCCATCATAAGCAGCACCACCGCTTCTCCCATGGCCCTAGGCCTACACCCATCACAGCTAAGCGCAATGTAGCCAGCTTCTTGTTGCAAATACACTTTAATGCCATCTTTTCACACGATACAGAGGCCAGATGTCACTGGCCTCTTAATAACTTTCTAGAGGCTAGTTCTGGTCGCTGTGGCAATTACCTTTATGTCAGGGCTCTAAAAGATATGTCTACCCATGGGACAAACAGGCAGCCAGTTCCTTAATGCTTATTACAGACAAACGTCAGAGCTGATTCATCCGGATTCACTGTGCGAATCTTTGGTGCTCAGGCAACTGTGTGAATTTTAGTGCTTAAGTCTCTAAATCAAACGTGAACAGAACAGCTTTCAAATTTAACAAAACAAACACATTCTATGCATTCTGCATTTGCTTTTTTATTCAGTAAGGAATGCCTGACTATCAGGAAATGCTGCAGAAATGTTTTAAAGTGATATGCACCCTCTAAGCATTTAATGTGATACACATTTCATAGAATCATGTTAGGATTTATGCAGCGTTATCTATTTTTGTTCAATGCAAACAGTGAGAGCACTTTAAAACACTGTATAAGCACTATCTTGAAGATAATCTAAAAACAAAGCTACACTAACAAAGTCTTGCTCAGCTGAGGACGCATTTCTGACCAACATGAAATAATTTAAAATAGACCTACTACAATAAGTGCTTGTGAAGATGAAAGCCTGTAGATGCAACTGGAATTGAACAATAAACATGCATTTTTCTTCATCTAATACAACAAGAGAGTCCCTGGCTTTGAAAGTCCTCTCTGAATGTTGTTAAGGAAGATTTTTCCACCTTTCAGATATGCATGTGTACAAATGCTTCATATTTTTCCCTGTTTCTGTTCTTGTTTCTTTTCTGTATGCTATTTAGCATTCAGAGAAGAATTAATTTACAAAATAGTATTTTGTAAATTAATTTTACAAAATAATGCTGATGCTGGACATCAGCATTGCTGACAATTTACAAAATAGTATTTTGTAAATTAATAAATCCAAATTGGCTATTGGGGTGATAATGTGCATGTTTATCTTTTGGTTAAAGTCCAGTAATGACCTTTCTGTTTTTGATTTACCTAGTTTCTTGTCCTCTATCGGCTATTGAAGGCTGAAGTCCTGGTACTTTTTAGCATCGTTCATCAGTGGTTAATTTCTTATTACCTTAAATGCATATGATTGCAACTAACTTATGAAATATACCAAGCCTATTTCAAACATTTTCTTATTAAAATGTCACACTGTTTATAAAATAAATTTTGTAAATACTGAGAAATCTATAGTCCTTAATATTGACTGAGATGTTAAAATAGCCCCTTATCTGTGACCATTCGGAAGCTGTGAATCAGATACCAGCTTCAGTCTCATTAGCTTACCAAAGCATATGAGAATCTTTTCTTATACTACTTCTATAGTTCAGACCACTGAGGGATGCCCACTTCCCATTGACTGTGCAAATTAGCTATAGAAAAAAAAATTTGGTTCGTAACACCGAGATAACAGTTTTTTACCCTCTCATCCCCTTTTAACATTCAGAAAGTTTTGTTGTTAAAAGAAACTGAATTCACAATTATTTAAAGACCTAACATTGCCTATAAACCAAGGTAACTTCTTTTTTAAGTTGTTCAGAGTTTCTAGAAATGCGTAATTAACAGACCCTGACCTACTCTCTCCCTGTGGTATAAATATAACGTGACACAGAGGCCCATTTCTCATAGCCACGGGCCATGAGGCTGTACAAGGTCTCATGCTTTTGCTGCACACAACACTCACTCAGTGGGGAGATTAAGATTGAGATGAAACAATTTCCTAAGCTCACAGTTAGAAAACTGCTCCAAACCAAGTCTCCATAGCAACCTCTATCTTCATGCCAAATGTTTCTATGGGAGGGATACAGGAAGGCATTTTCTGTCCTAATATCATGAACTTAAACATATGTTTGCTAAACACAGCTGAGACTTTAATTGGGACTTTGGTCAAATACAACTTAGACCTGGCTGATCAGAAATAAGTAGGTGAATAGGCCTGACAATTTATTACATTTCGCACATAGCATTAAAATCCATCCAAATGATTGGATTGCAGTTATTCACTGCACATACAAAATCACATCACAAAGTGGGCTGTCAGTTCAGCAATCAGTGGATCCACTGATGTTTTTGTAGCATCATAAACAGTCAATCATTACTTTATTAGACATCAGCATTGCTGACATTTTTTTTATCTTTTTATTTTTTAATACCTCAAAAACAACAAGTAAACCGGAACAAAGGGTGAAATTAACTTGCACACACTTAGTCCTTACACACAGTAATTACATAAATTTTTATATTTTATTTCACTGGTTTCCAAATAACTTAAAAAATCAGAAAAATAAAATGGGGCATGGCTTTAAAAACAATCAATAAAACTTTAAAACCAATTTTAAATGGACAGGAAGTAAATGGAGACAGGAACAAACACATATTCTCACTTCTGGAGGTGTTGGTTAAAAGACTGGCAGTTGCGTTGTGGACACATTTAAGTCGTACCTGGGAAGACTGATGGACACCAATATAAAACCCATTACAGTAATCAAGTCTAGAGCTAGTAAATGTGCGAATGGCCAAGTTGATTTAAAAAAGATTTAAGTTTGGTCAGTAGATGCAGATAGGAAAAGCTGGACTTAAACACAGTCGATTTGTTTTTTAAAGTTACTTGATTTTGCCATAAAATGTGACCAGAGAATACAGGACAATAAAACAGATATAAATATTGTCTTAAAGCTCTTGATTTTTGTACATTTTATTGTAAGTTTTTGTACAGTTTTGACAGGGATTGCCAACAAAACCGGAGGGTGCAGTAGTTGAGTGTGTCTGATGAATCTGTTGTTTTATTTAACAGAGAATTAATGTGCGTGCCACCTGATGCTAAATATTAACTTGAAATGCTTACTAAGGATTCAAAATGTGTTTGTGGCTCCGGTATAACATTGAATGATGCGGTGCAAAAGAGAAAACCTTTGCTGGTATGCATGTTTCCTTGTGTTTCTGTTAGACGTACAGGGAAAGAAAGAACCAAACCACAGAGACAGATATCCACAACCTCGTTGCCTCGTACTGCTGAAATGACGTCTGCAGTTATTATCATAATAATGTCTTGTTTCAAGTCGCCCTGAAAATGCCCTCTCAAGGCGTGAACCCTTTATAAATTTTATTTTATGTTTTTTTTATTTTCCTTTTTCATTTTTTTCCCCTTTTTTTTTTTTTTTTTTTTTTTTTTTTTTTTTTTTTTACAAACACTCATATTCTTTTCGCCAGACACTCTCACCTAAATGAATAAGGTGTTAGCAGAGAAAGTGAGCGAGGAAGAGAAAGCAAAGCCTGTGTTTTCGGCACACGCTTTCAAGTTTCCCGTGCTTCATCTCTCCCGAGGCATTTAAGTATTAGATATCCCTGCGCTGATCCGCTTGTTGTCACAGCAATTTCCCCAGTTGCTCATCATACTTAAAACTCCTCTCTCATTTCCATTATAATTATCCAAGACAAAGCTCACCTGAGATTCACAACGAAAGACAATTTCGTTTCACCTCTGGAGCAGCACAGCATGACGCTTACTACGTAATGGATAAAACAGTTTGAGGTTGTTGGTGAAAACGAGAGTCACCTCTCCGTTTGTTTGCAGGGATGAGGAAACGTTCCTGTTGGGAGTACACAGATTTTACGCTCAGGCGTGAGTGTTATTTTGGTGTCGTTAGAGTCCAATCAAATTAACAACAGGGCTCACTTGAGGTATTACTGAAAGAGGAGCATTCACTGGGAATATTGCCACTGGTGGCTGGTCGATTAAATGGCTGTGGCTATCGTGAACTACACAGAGGAACATTATTACAGAGTTGCCTCATTCATCCGTGTTTACAGGGAGCAACTGTCTTAATTAAGCATTGTGTAGGCTGACGGATTGGCCAGCCTCACTGTCTCTAGCAGACATATTGATTTCACATTCCGTACCCAAGTAGCCAAGTCGTTTTCCTCCCCTTTAGGCGTTAAGGTACCACAGCAGTGTGGCACATTAGGAGCATTTAAAAGAAGCTGTAATTATAAAACATGCAGCCCTATTACATGTCAGATGGAGAGGTTTGTAATGTGACTGCGACAAAACAAATTGAACCTGACGACCTACTTTGTTAGCTTTGTACACATGTGTTTCAGTTAGGCTTACAGCAAAATTATAATTAGTCTGGGAGTAGTGCACAGCGTCTTCAGTGAGGATTCAAACAGCCGCTGCAGTGTGCTCTCAACATCTGCTTCTCTCAGTGATCCCTGTAACAGGGCCTGGGGAGAGAGAGCACTACTAATTACTAATAAAACTAGCTAAGCCTATTGCTGTGAATTACTGCAGCTTTATCTGAAGTGGACCAGAAATCACTCCTGAAGCAAAAACAGGGTTGAAGAGACGCGAGGAGGGATCGCAGTTCATTGCAGTGTCTGGATTAGCACAATGCTTGGTGTATGTTGTGATGCCACTACAAAGGAGTTTTTTAGTGTTGGACATTAATGCGAGATTCAAAATTCTGGCTGACTTGAATCATCTTGAAACATCTTGACTCAAAGGCTCAGGATATAAAACATATTTATACAGACATAGGACTTTTTTGAGAAAATTCAACATATGAGTGAATTCCAGTCCCCTGAAGCAAATAGGCAAATTATAAAATAAATTAAAATGAATGGTTCCTACTATTATGTGAATATAATTGGACTCCCTACAGTGGCTTGTGTTTTTACTATATGTACAAGTTTTTAATATCAGGTTTAAAAATACCTGAAACTCAAGATATGTAAACAACATAAAGTGTACAAAATACATTGCATTTTGGGGGGAAATGCGATGAAATGCACTTTTTATTGAGGAAAATGTCCCACATCTCATATTTATTCTCACAATTGTAACATATTCAAAGGAGCTGAAAACATGTTTCCTCATCTGAACTGCTTCATCTCAGAAGCACACCACAAGACACAACAGGAAATGTCAAAAAATCATCTCAGGACCTACAGCAGTACCTTGAAACTGTTCGTATGAAAGTACATTCCTATACAATCAAAAAAGATTTTATACCTTCAACTTTTAGGCAAGGTGTGCAAGGAGAAAATCTTTGCTCCGCAAGACAAACATTAAGGCCAGACTAAAGTTTGCCAGAAAGAAAGTAGACAAACACCAAGACTTCTAGAATAATGTTCTTTTTACAAATGAGTTGAAAATTGACTTGTATTGATACCAGAAGAGACCCTCAGGATACCTGAGTGTCAGGGAAAAAAATTAAGCTGAAGCAGAACCTGACCCTTCAACATGAGAATGACCAAAATCATATTGTTAAATCCACAACAGATTGACTTAAATAAAAAAAAATAGCCAAAGTAAAGCTTAGACCTTGATCTCATTGAAATGTTGAACATTTGACAGCTGAAAGTAACAATTCTGGTAACCCTTCATCGGACCAATGTCAGAGACTGGTAAATGTCTATAAATAGTGACATATTACTGAGGTTTAACCTACAATCACGGCTCTTCTGCTTATAATAATCAGTTTGGGTTAAAGATATAAACTGAAATCCCCTCAAAGAAAGTCAGGGGTCGCCATGCAGTACTAAGATCTGTATCTAATATAGAATGGAAAGAAAACCTTTTTTTCAGCACAATAAAAATGTAACATTTAATGAAAAACTGATTCTGGATTATTTGGGCAGATTGTTGATTATTGCTTCATCTAAATCTGTAACAAACTGTTGTAAAGTTATGCTTAGAAGTGGTTTTTATCTCACTTAAATTTGTTTTTTTTCTTTACCTCTCCTTTGTGTTCTGTAAAGGTCTCATGCAGGAAAGTGCATGGAGGCGCCACAGAACTCATCGAGTGGAGGGACAGTGATAGCGAGCAGAAGATTTCTCCCACGGGGGTGAGACCACGGATTCTCAACCCCCTGCGTTTGTTTGCCAAGGGCTCCCCTGAGCTCAAGAGCAACATGAGGGAAATGACATATTTACAGAACATGGAGGACTTTTGGGACTGGTTATCTAACCAGACAGATGTTCAGGGTGCACAGGCCAGAACTAAACGCAGACCCATCGTGAAGACTGGCAAGTTCAAAAAGATGTTTGGGTGGGGGGACTTCCACTCAAACATCAAGACAGTCAAGCTCAACCTACTGATCACAGGAAAGATCGTGGACCATGGGAATGGCACATTTAGCGTTTACTTCCGTCACAACTCCACCGGAATGGGGAACGTCTCTGTGAGCCTGGTGCCACCTTCCAAAGTCGTGGAGTTCGAGATCGCCCAGCAGTCAACACTGGAGACCAAAGACACCAAGTCCTTCAACTGTCGCATTGAATACGAGAAGACGGACCGCAACAAGAAGACCACCCTGTGCGACTTTGAGGCGTCCAAGATCTGCTATCAGGAGCACACACAAAGCCACGTGTCATGGCTGTGCTCAAAACCCTTCAAAGTCATATGCATCTACATTGCCTTTTATAGTGTGGACTATAAACTGGTGCAGAAGGTATGCCCTGACTACAACTACCACAGCGACACACCTTACTCCTCCACAGGATGATCTAGCTCTTAGTGTGCAGCAGCCTTTGGTTTCATTTCCAACCGATGTAAATGTCAAACTCTAAAGTCTTGGTCCACAAAACAACCCTGAACACCTGAGTCTGCTGAAAGAAAGTCAACTCGATCAGGCCAAGCACACTTCAAATATTTGGAAAGAAAACTCTGTAAATATAGCAGTTGTATCCAGAAAAAAAAAACAACACATCAGACAGTTTGGTCTTTTGAGACTTGGTTTTAGGGGTTTGACAGTAAAAGGCAGTGCTAGCTCCCAACCCTGCGTAAATCCTCCTCACAACAGCACATGTTCACTGATGTAATTAATGTGTCGTCCAGATGTTTTCTTCAAGGCTAGACCATGGGCAAAATGTTGCACCAATTAAAAGTGCAAACCTGGAATCTGGCAGTGCTGGAGACAAAAATTGTGTCACCTAATTGAGATAGTCATCATTTAACATATGACAAAATTGTTATCTATCTTAAAAAAATATCTAAAAAATGTGAGGATACTGTATTACAAAAACAGAGAATGGATAAAAAGTTTGACTTTGAACTAGAGCGGATATTTATTTGTGCATTTGGAAAAGTCAAAAAGGATAGTATTTTACTTCAAAATTATTCAATAAGTGTCACAAAGATTTGAATAATTATTAATATTTAGGAACATCTCTTCTTAAATTTCTTATACTGTATATGTATTAATATGATCAAAATTGCTAATTCAACTTATTTCAGTGTACACATGACAAAATACACAGATCAATTTACAGATTTCTGGAGGTTTATAATGCATATAATGCCCTGCAAACATTCTCATACTGCTTGAAGTTTTCCACATTGAGCTGCCTTGGATCAATTCCTTCTAGAACCTTCTTTCAATGCAGTAGCAGCTGCAGAACTTTTGGAGTGTCTACTAGCTTTGTAAATCTAGAATTCTTTTTTTCTGTGCTTAGAATGTGCTTAGAGCATTTCTGGACCTTGACTGAGAATTTCTAACACATGAATATGCTGTGATTCACATCATTTTACTCTAGATCTTATTATATGTTTATGGCACTTGTCCTACTAGAAGGTGAACCTCCACCCCAGCCTCTTTTTTTTTTTTCAGCATTGCCCAATATTCATCTCCATCCATCTTTCCATCAACTTTGAGCAGCTTCCCCACAGCATGATGTTTCCACCACCTTGTTTAATAGTGTAATTTAGGTTTATGTCAAGATGACATTTTGCATGTAGATCACAGTATATTTTGGTTGTATAACCCTAAAGAGCTTCTGTCAAACTGTGCATGGAACCCATTAAGGTTTTATTTCAAAAATCTCTTTCTTCTAATAAAGGCCAAATTTGTGAAGTATACAGCTAATAATAATAATATTAAATCCTTTTCCTCTATTTGGTTAACCTTAGTGTTAGTGGGTGGGCTTGTGCTCGACAGGTCGTCAATCCATCATACAAACACACAGAGACAAACCAGTCAAAAAACTCTGCATGCACACATACACTTCTGAGGGAAATTTAGAGCAAACAAATAACCTTATATGCATAGTTTTAAACTGCAGGAGGAACCCAGAGTACCCATGCAAAACCCACACACAGCGGCGCCAGTGTTCAGCCTAACTAATACTAATAGTTATAATGCTTTTGACATATTCTCGTTCCTGAGCTGTGGATCTCTGAAATCAGTTGCTATGTTACCACTGGTCTATCTTACTGTTTATGTAACATCTGAAGCAAATTGGTTGCACTGGATTTTTTTAGGGGTATTAGAGTAAAGGAGACTAAATATAGATGCAGACAGTACTTTTGATAATTCTTTTTTAAAAACAAAAACAAAATACAGTTTCTTTCCTACGTTAGTTATGCACTACTTTTTTAAGATGCTACTTCACTTAAATTCTCTATAAAATACACAAATATTTGTCTTTACAAAGTGAGAAAATGTGGAGAACTCCAAGGGGTTCAAATACTTTTGCCAGGCACTATTATGTATTTCAGTTCTTCTGTGTTGATTGCCGCAATTATCCCAAGGCATGTGTGTGCTAAACTGGTCTGAAATCCAACATCTGTGTTTGCAGGATGCACTTTGAGGCAGCAGCCTGCCGAGCGAGCCATGCAGTGGATTAATGTGTCAGGAGAGGAGGGGAGGGGGATACAATAATTGCAGGACAGGTGGATTTAGTGAGTCTGGCAGACAATTATCAGCACTTTGTCATGGTCCTGCTACCAGCCCTGATATTACCTGTCTTTAATAGGCTTTAATTAGCCTGGGAATTTCTATTCACCAAGAGGAGAGAGACTGAGAAAGGAAAGAAAACGGGCAGAAGTTGGAAAAAAAATTAAAAAATCTTGTCTGTAATTTCAAGAAGTGTGAATATATTTGAAAAAAAAATCTGGCTTTTTCCCAAATGTACAGCAAGCTTAAGCTAGCAGACTTAAAGTGGAAAAGAAGCAGTTTAGCAGTACACGGTGTAATGTGCTTTGACATTGCAATCACCCAGACAGTTTTAAAAGGTTTCGTTGAAAAGCACCATCACACGGAAAGCCATAGATTGCATTGCTTGCACACATCCTGGGTTTTAGGTTAGGGCATGTGCCACAGATGACACTGCAATTATTTCAGTCGATGCTACTTCATGGTCCCATCATCTGTAAATGATCCTGTCACCTTGTTGGTGAGGTGAGGTGTATGATAAATCAGAGTCTACAGTGAAATGATATTTTTAGTTTTACTCCTTGTGTCGATGCTGTGTACTACTTGTAACTACAACCAGACGTGTTTAATTATGGCTTCAAAGTAAATGATGTCAGTTTATTTCTGTTTTTCCTTAAGGATATTTTACAATGTGTACCCCTCCTCATTTCTGGTGTTTTTTCATGAGTATCATGTACATAAATGTTTAAATTATTGCCAACTGTTACATATCTTTTTATTTCCCCATTTCTGTGTTTTACTTTGTTCCTGTTTTGATTACCTGCTTAGGTAAACTTGCTTAAAAATCTCTCCTGTAAAATAGAAAAAAGAAATGTCAGTGATTGCACATGTTCATTTTCATAGGAAGTTCATTTTGTTAACATTTAATGGTTGAAGATCACTTTAAATCTTTATGGCATTAAACCTTATAAGAAATTGGCTCCCCAGCATCTTGTCACACTGAGTCTGCCCCGGTCTATTGGTGCTCAGAGTTGTCTCGTTTCATTCCTGAAAGGCCTTCTCAACAGGATAAACACACCATTTTTAAGAGGTACATTTCGGTGTAGCTTTTTAATGGGCAATAAATCTGTGTCCACAGGCGTGGATGATACCAGAGGTACACCTCAGGGAGCACATCCATTTTGCTGTGGCCATCAGGGACAGGGGTCTTTTCATTCGCTTCCATTACTCTTATCTGATCAGGATGAGGCACCTACTCCTTCAGCATCAAGTCACACTAGTTCTCCCCCGCTGCACTCATCCAAATCCCTTAAAACCATGCTGATATGTATTTCTGTTTTCATGCTTCACCTCTCTTAGTATTGGCGTTTAGACTGCACACTTATGAGACCATAAAATTAGTTTACATAATTTATAGCTTCATTTAAATACCAGTAACACGTGGATGTCACTACACGTGGAGGTGTAGTGACATCGATTGCAAAGTTTGTTCTAAACCACAAAAAGAACCTGAACATTTGCCCAACTTCACCATGCCATTGCCAGAGGTAAAATAGATAGATTTTTAGTGAGAAGGGAGATATAGTGTGGGTCAAACAATGTATAAAAAAAATAATAAAAAAAGAAGTATGACATTGTTATTTAAAGTTGGGATTTGTATGTTGTTTGTCAAGCCTCAGGAGTTTTTTTTGTTGTTTTTTCCAGGAGGCTAAATGAACAGGGTTCACAAAGTAGTTCATGCATTTAGCAAGGTAAATAAAGCAACTGAGGCACTGTATCATGTACCGCTACACACAGCTAAAGCAGGTAAACCCACATCAGTGAAATGTATGAATGGAACATCTAGCAAAACGTTTACAGAAATAATAGCAATAATGTAGTTTGAGGGAAAGGGATGCAGTTGTTCATTCGCTCTCTGAGAGGGGGGTAGCTCTGTTGCTCTTTGAAAACCATTTCACACTTAGAAAACCCCAGTTCTAAACCAAAGGGGAAAAAAAAAATAGATTTCAGATGAAAGTGATGACTCAGAAATTTGATTTTGTTAAAGGATCATAAGATATAATGTCTTAACTGTAGTAGATAACTCTCCTGGTGTCTTCTTAGTGTAGTAAAAATCCAGATTTATTGGTCCTGGATGCTAATGTTAACAGCAAAATCTTAGAAGGTCCAAAAACAAAGAACTGGCCTACCATCTTTAAACAACAGTAGTCTCAGAAATATCCTACTGAATGCTGCTGTATGACTATTAAATCTTCTGCCACTGTTACACTGGACAAATATTTACAGCAGTGTTGAGCCATTTTTACAGAAACTTGAGTTAGTGCAGAACCAATGAACTCTCCTGTGTGAAATGAAGACTGAGAACGGAACATAAAACGTTTGACGTGAGCATAAACATATGACAAAGATATAGTGGTGGAAAATGAAAAAATATTGCAGCGATTTATTGCCATTTACACTCTACATATTCACTAAACTTTTTTCACTGGGATGTGTTTCACTCAGAAAGAACATTGAAGATGAAGATTGCCTCCAATCTCCAATTACCACATATCAAAAACTGCAAAAATCAGGAGTAAGTGTCAATATGGAGAAGTTATAAACCCAGTTCTGATTTCCTGCTTCAGGCCATTTGCTGCATGGGTTCCCCTTCTTACTCCACCCTTCTTTCAGTCCAGCTACTAACAAATAAAGGCCACCAGTGCCCAAAAGCTACATTTGAGTTGTTTTAAAAAGGTACAAGCACACTTTGGTTCTGGCTTTCCTTAAATTAGCCATTACCTTCAGGCAGCAGAAATGACTAATTTGGATTCATACATGTGAATTTCAACAAAAAATTTAAAATATGACCAGCAAAAGAAAAGCAAAAAAACAACTATAGCCAACCGTTCTTTCAGTGGAAAGAATGTTAATGTTGGTCAGTATCCAACACTCCCCACAAACAGGATAAGCCACAAAAGGTCACTGGTAAAGAAGCTTGTGGTCAGAGTTGCATGTGCCCAAGGTTATTAATAGAGTTATGTGCAATGTGTGATAGAAAAAAATGCATAACCAATTGCAATAATCCTAGCCTGGAAAGGATCGTAAAGCCAAGAACATTCATGGTCCAAAAACAAAAAGAGCTTCAAATGTGAACATTTTAGAATTAAAAGTCATTTGCTATATTGGCATCATAAAATATAGAACTAACTTTATTTTGGGTTTTCATCAGCAGTAAGCATAAAGTCTTAAAATCAACATTAAATCCTTACCTTGAATTAAATTACGGAACTAAATTTACTTTTGAGTGACATTCTAATTTAGTGAAATGCATTTGTAAACGTACACACCAAAAATGATCAACAGCAGGTAGGTTCAGCACCTGAGAAATACTGAAAAATCCCTTTAGGTTTCTCTTGCCGTGGCATCATCCAGTGCATATTTGCTACCATCTAAATGACAGCAGAATTTTTCAATTTTGACAGCACAACTGCAGGCTTCTCTTTCAAGCACTGCAGTTAGTGAAGGAAAGCGAAGGAGAAAGATAAAAGGTTGGAGAGGCATCCCGAAGCTGAGATGGTATCAGGCCTTTTCGAAGGATCTGTGCTGAGAGGGGCGGACGTGGATCAGCAAGCCGCTGATGAAGACGTCTCTTCTAGCAGGAAAGAACGGCCGCACATCCACTTTAATTAGAGCTGGGGCCTCGCATTCACATAAAACAAGAGGGGAAAAGTCTTTTATGTGTTTTTTTTAAAGGTGGTGGGGGGGATTGTTAACATTTACAATGGGACTTTAACGGTGCAGTCTCTGAGCATTTCCTTTTGATTAGGCCGGTTAAGCGGTTTTGTAATTATAATTGAAAAAGACATGCAGCAAAAAAAAAAGACAAACCACCGCAATATAACATCCACATCCATTAACAAAACCATAAAAAGAAACCGTGGATGATCATCACTCTTCTATAAGCTGAGATCTTTGGTAAAACAGAGACTTAACATTGAATTAAGTCCAGAAAAAAAAGTAATGAAGCTGAGTCACTTCAGACTGCTGGAAAATGTTTTAATGGGTTAATGCAGGCATTCTTGCAGACAACAACTTCATAATTTTTTCCAAAGTTTTCAACGTGACGCTGATTGATGAGTAATATCATCAAAAAATGATGCTACTCTCACTTTACAAAATCCTCCGAAGTGTCTGTCACACCACACTACATACAAGACGGACTGAATAACCATGACAATACCCCCCCTATTGAAACACAGAATAACATCGCCAGTAGAAGTGATGCTCAGCATCCTACAGATATCCAAGCATGTTAGAGGAACCTTTTACTCAATTCTTGTACTTCTGCACAGATGTCGAATAATTGCAGAAAATAAGCCGTTAAAAGCAAAACTGGAACTTTTGACACTTTCTTTTGACAATAAAACAACCATGCATTAGTCTCTCCACTTTTAGTTCACCACAATATACTGAGCATATATATTTTAAAGTTGGCAATACTAAAAAGGAACAAATTTTCATTTTTTTTTCGTAAGAGTTCACAGATGTATGATCTGGAATATGTAATTTGAATGGGAGACGTAGAACATATTTTCATAAACTTCCAATGTTTTCATATATTTGGGCCAAACAGACACTTTTCCATCTTACATGGATTGACACTTGCCTTCAAAATAGCAGATTACTACCCCCCTCCCCCTGACAAATACACAATAGAACACACTTTCTTGTACATTGGTCTTCTAAAGATGGTTCAATTGTCATTTACATAGAAATGGTGCCATCAATATGGGGCATACGCATATTTTCAAAAAGTGTAAAGAACTGACCTTGCACTGAGTGTTCATGCTTTTTAATGTCTAGTCACAAAACGGGCTAAACATTACAAATATATAATATTTCCCATTTAGTTAAACCTTTGTTACGTTCCTATAGAACTCCATATCAAAATGACTATACATGGGAACTAGTGCAACCTGGAGGAGGCCTGGTCTTTGTGACAAGGCAGGCACGGAGTAAAATAGACGACGTGCTCTAGAGCAGCTCCAGAGCAATGGCAGATATATTAAGGCCATTTTGAAAATTACAGGAAAAAAAAAAAAATGTAGAAGAGAACTTGGCTTGCTGCCCGCGCTAAACAGAGTTCAGCCGGGGCAGCAAAGCAAGCAACACCGATTGAATCAATTGTTTTCCAATCCACAGATGTCAAACTTCCATGTGCCAGCCTCCCCCCCATGTCTCTGGTCAGAAAGCTCCACTTCTCTTTATTCAAGTGTGTTCAGTTTTGGTGGAAATAAAAGAGTGGCACACTCACTAGTCCTTTTCTTTGTAAAAACCCCCATGCTTCACACCCTTCTTTATAGTCCAGGAGCAAAGTCGGGCAGTCAGGACTGTTTTAGGCGCTTCCTCGGAAGACCAAAGGGTGGGCACTGTGCGGAAGCCAGGGCACGGAAGGCTTCAGCTACCAAGTGAGGATGGGACTGGATCATTGATTTCCAGCCTGCAGTCTCCATTATGTCTGTGGCGTGACTGTAAGCACAGGCAAAGTGAAGTTAACACCAAGACGCCATGATCGGCACATTAAAAAGCAATAAACATAAATGAGATTGTAATGCAGGAGAGCTCTGACTCAGCAGCTACATCTTCATCCAGAAAAGGACCAGAAGTATTTTTTTTCACAAAGATAAACAGATAATTAATTCTAAGAGATGCACCAATAAAAAAATAAAAAAAATCGACTGTTTCAGCCCAGAAGCAGATAACGTGAATTCTGAACTAAGTGTGGTAAACCTGCTTGAATGTTTTGAGATCTGTGTTTTGAAATATATTTAGAAATGTTGGCAGCCTTTTCAAATTTCAGCTAAGTGCTCTAAATTCTCTAATGAATCCATCCAGCTGTTATTAATGCTAGCTCCTCTAATTGCTAAGCTTGTTTAAAAGTGCTAAATACACCTTAAATGTCATCTTTATTTCAAAAAAGTAAAATCCTCTTTATAAAGACTGATTTATTGATCGGTGGGATGTCACCTCAGCAACTCAAAGCTTTACAAAAACCAGCACAAGAAAAAGAGCCATAAAATTCTGCTCTATCCAGGATCTACCACTGCATGCATAAAACAACCAAAATAAAGTTCTTCATTTCAAGGTGTCCTGAAACACTGCACTACATCAACGAAAAGAAAAACTTGCTTCCCTTATTTAAAAAATAAAACAAATATTCCTTTTTGCGGGGTTTATCCAAGTATGAGTCTATTAATAACTTGGATCCAAAGATAAGGGGCTTCAAACTGAAAAGGCAAACAGCACTCTGTCTGCCTAAGCTAAAACAATGAATTCTAATGCATCTGGTAGGGGGAAGAGATAAGAGCGTGTTATTAATCTTGTGTCACATATATCAGCTAATTACATACTTGCTATTCCAGTTCTTTCCATCTTTACAGCCCAGCTGTCTCAGGACACTGCACCTATGGCAAGGAGATAAAAAGGTAAGCATTCAGGGCTGGTAAACAGAAATGGCAGCAGGAATTTATCACTTTGCCTTTTTTTTTTTTTTTGCAATACTTGCCTGTTGATAAAATCTATGGCTTGTGCTTTGAGTTGCTCGGCACTGTGCAAGTCAGCCAGGATGAGGGTGTCGGCCACATTCTCCACTGAAAGGCTGTTGCACAAGGCCTCCTCACACATGACCTTTAAACGCTCCAGAGCATACTGGAGTGGGGGCAAGAGGGGGAAACAGAATACAGCCGTGATTAAAAGGTTAGGAAGTACATTCATTTGGTTTAGGGATTTTATTATTTTAGACTGTCCGCAAATCTGTTTTCAGTTAAAATGTGCATAGTGAACCAATGACCATTACAAAAAGCTTTATTATAACCCTAATATTATTAAAAAACAGATTTTTTTATTAATGAAGTGACTAGTTCTGCCTTTCCATCAGCTACAGTTATAAATTCAAACCAGTCTAAAACTTTTTTATTGTGTCCAGGAACATATCTTTCCATCAATATACAAATGCTCAGAATGGATAGAGCTAAATCACATGTTGCCTTTATGCCATGTGCTTGCAACCACTGGTTGCATTCTGCTAGTAGGCTACACATGTTGTTGTTACATGTGTAATGTGTCTCACAAATGTGCTGCATTTCCCCTGCGTTTCCTCTCTCTGTTACAATGAAACTGACAAGAGATGAAGGAAGAGGCGTCGACTTCCAGAGCGCTCAAAGAGGTGTGTCCACAAATACGCAGCATCATCAAAACAAATCAGGCAGCAACAAATCATTGCAATAACATTTAATATGACACAAGAGGTGCCTGTGCTACAAAAACATGTCAATAACATTTAATAATGCAATGCTTTGAGCAGAGGGTTTAGATAGAAAGAATGTCTTTTTGAACTAATTCAACTTGGTAAGACATTTTTAAACAAAAACAAATTCTACAGTTAGAAAATAAAGCAACTTGACAACTCTTTAGTCCTGTTTAGTTGTGAAGAAAATTTCAGTATGAAAATGCACCAATTAAACAATCAGATCAAAATCATCTAATGTTACCCTCATTAGCTCTTATAGGTGATTAAGTAATTTTTCTTCCTATCCAATAAACACATTAAATCTCAGATTATTTTGAGCACTATGCAGCTTGAGTTCTTACATATTTAAAATGCCCAGATTAAAGTCCATGAAAATGGTGTAATTGCGTCTTTAGCATTGCTGTATTAGTTTCGGAGAGACTAATGTATTTTCCAACTAGATGTGAGGCAGTGACTTTCAGCTGCTGCTCAAAGAAGTTAAACAACCCTTCCTCTGTGTACACAGTACAGCAAAAATTTCAGAAATTGACAATCAGACACATTTTTGATTTTACAAATGGCACGTTAAATTGAATCTAAGAATTTGCTACAACACAAAAATTGCAATATGATATACCAAAAGGATGACTTTCCTGTCAACTTGCTTATTACATGGCCTGCCACACTTTCTGGCAACTCCTGGTGGAATTATAAAAATTCCTAACTGTAGTGGATTAATTTCTAATTGAAAGTGTTAGAAAAATGTGATCTTTAATTTGAAGTTTTTATAACTGAACCATTTCTAAAATTTAAACTAACTTTTAATAAATTCGTCTAGGAGTTTGGTGTTTTCCTGGTGTGGGCTATGAATAACTTGCGAAACACACTACCCTAGGGAACTTTTTCAAAAATCCCCTTTTCTGAATGCTCTTGAACACAACCACGTAAAAATTTAGCAGGACAAGACCATGCATCATCTTACTGGAGAGCTGGTATGGCAATCTGAGATATGAATATTTTTCACATGAAATATATTTTTTTTTATATTGTTATATTATGCTGCTATAAAAAATATATAAGAATTTATTTTTAGGATCTTCAGCAGGGATGCGAAAATGTGCGATATGCATTCCAGGGTCAAATCCATATTTTGTAGGTGTTGATCAATTGCATTAGAGTAATAACCTCAGCAGTTGTCAGTAAATCCAATGGGATATTCTACCCTATTTTACATTTCTAGTGGAGCATATGAGAGTTCATAATTATGCTCAGGACTATATGCCAAATGTACTGTTTAATTAATAAAAATTTAATTTAAACCAGCTACTTTGTCTTAAGTAGAATCCTGACATAATGTTTTCAAGCAACCAGTCGTCCTGTTTTCTTCTACTTAAGCACTTAGATTTTCAGTCACCCACTTCCTGGGTAACTGAGAAGCTACACAAGCGTTCTTTGTGAAAATAAAAATACATCATTCATATATAATTACCGTATGTTTTCAAATTATTAATTGATAATCATCTAGAAATTGTGAGGATTGGCCATACTAGGGATTCCAATTAAGAAAAATTTAAAGGAGGATAAAAATCAGATACAAATAGAGCTGACAAAGCTAACCTTCCACAGGTACTTACTTTATCAGCAGCTGCCAGCAAATTGTCTGCCATTTTTTCCAAGTTTGGCGCCTTCCCTGTATAAATGAAGCCCATCATTTCCCTAAAGACATCTGGATCCACGTCACTGATGTCAACTCGATTCTGCAGATTAAACAAAATGTTCATTTACTACACATAAAATTTTGATGTCATGGATTACAGTGCTTTGCAAAACTTTTTACACCCTTGATTTTTTTTCCACAATCTGAACAACAAAGCTGATACACATTTGTTAAGTAGTAGAAAAAAGAAATATTTTTTTCAAAATATATATTTTTTTAAAATCACATAGAAGAGACAGAAAATGCATAAAATAAGGTGTTCTGATCAGATAAGACCAAACCTAGATGTTTTTGGCTCACATGAAGAGCATTATTAGTGGCAGAAACCGAAACAACATGAGCACAACATTCTGAAAGAAAAACAAATGGCCCAGTCAAAGTTAAGAGCTAAATATAATTGAGAATATGGTGAAATACTTTAAAATAGTTTTTTACAGTGAATAATCATCAAACATGCCTTCTGAAGGCAGGGTTTTATTTAAATGCAGCAGAATAAATAGGGCTAGCAACATGTACATGCCTCGCTTTCACTGTTTTTAGGGCTTCTTTTCTTCCACAAATAATGCACTTTTCTTTTGGAGAATCACATAAAATGTTTTGGGGGCACTTCAGTCAAAACAAACTGAAGTTTGAGGGTATAACTAGACAAAACACAAAAAAAGTCTAAAAAGTGTGAAAAGAGGCACTGAAGAGGAAAGGCTTATCCCATTTGGTAGGATTTTGTCCTCAAATGTAAGAACATTTGGGGAAACAACTTCCTGATTGCTAACATGGCTGCAGCATGTTAGCAAACAGGAAGCAGTTTGTGTATTGAGGACACGGGACAGAAGTAAGTTAGTGCTCTTACCTTTTTACTTTCTTCCATTTCATGTTCGAACATTGCATTAAAGACTGGAGATCTCGCTGTTGAAGTAAATATAGAAATGAATAAATAAACTTGCATGCAAAAAGGATTAGTCAATGCTTCGGTACACTTAGAGGTTTCTCTTTCTACTCCAACAATATCACATGCCTATTTCGCACATCTTTAAACATTTTCACTCATCTTCTCTCCTTTGAACAGGTTCAGTAGGTAATACCTCAAGCCAGAGTTTCCTCCTGTACTAAAACTCAAATGCTGTTGCTCACTTGTTAGTCACTCTGGATTAAGGCCCGTGTCCAATGAGCAGAGAAAATCTACATTTAACATTCAGAGCACCAAAAAAATAAAACTGCAGCATAATTCCCATAATAGTCACGTTGTAAGCATTTTTTCCTTGAACACTTCAGCAGCCACCATGTCTAATCGAGATAAGCGCATAGAGACAGCCTCTCAATCTCCTGGATCCTCCAGTCATCTGGGTCAAGCAGAGCCAAGCAGGAGTGAAGTTGTGGATTAGCAACCACTGCAGAACTGGGCCACAACAAATCAAGTCCAGCACACAGAGCCTCCTTAGCCTCTCAGGTGCTTATGGCTCTCTATGAGAGGTCATCCACAAGAAGCATTGATGTCTTTTTTTTTTAAGTGCCTCTTGTGACGCTGCGCTCCTGAAAGTTGCGTGCCAGTTCTGATGGGGGATGAAAATGTCCTACCTGCAAGGATGGATTTGTGGGCTTTGAACTCTTGGCCTCCCACGTAGAGGCTGCAGTCTGTGAAGCGTGAACACTCCCACAGGTTCCCAAGGTCATCAGACAGCTGACATTCTGGTACTTTCAGCATGTTCATGTTAGACTGACCCGAAATGTTGACAGAGTCCTGGACGACACTTACCTGTACATACATAACAGAAACAGCAGCAACATGAATTTGCATTTGGATATTTATTTATATTTTAATTACTTATTTGAAACCACAAAGAAAAAAAAAGACCAAATTCAACAATAGATTAAGAAACAGAGCATCTTAGAACAAAAAATTTGTCAACTTCTTACAATTCTATTCAAAAGTACATATGTCCCTTTTACTTATTCACAATTTGTGATTTACAACCACAAACTCCAGGGTATTTCTTTGTATTTTATGTAATAATCCAACACAAAGTTATGCATAATTGTCAAGTGAAAGAAATAAGACACATGGTTTTCAAAACTTCTTACCAATAAAAATCTACACTATGACGAGCTTTTTATTTAACCTCGCTGATACAGTTTATTGTAGAACAATATGAATATGTTTTAATCTACACCCCAAGTATTAAACTGCAATTCTCAAGGGCCAGTGCCCTGCACTTCTTAGACGTACCCTTGCTTAAAACACATCAGATTTAAATAATCAATCATTGATAGGACTCTAAAAAATTTAGCCACATGTTGAGAAGGCAGTTTAGCCTTTTGATTCAGGCGTGTTGAACTAGACAAGTTTAAAAGTTATTCTTCCTTATTTCTGTGGAGGAAGCAGAACCCCACACAGCATTATGCCATCACCATGATGTGTAACCGTGGCAACAGAGTTCAGGGTAAATGCATAGTATTTTGAATATAAGCCAAAAAGTTTGATTTTGGTCTCATCCTATCAAAGGATGTTCTCCCACTATGTACTTAGTTTATTTAGGATCCACATATAGCTGCAGCTATGCTGCCTTTACTCTTACAGTGGTCCAGATATCACTTCATTACATCACTAACAATTTTTAGAAATTAAATAAAAACAAAAACAAAAAAGCAACAACATTGAAGACAATATTGCAGAATGTGTAATTTTAGGTTAAACACTTAATTAACTGTAACATAATATAGTATATGTATATATTTGGCACAAGTATTATGCCAAACGGGATTTTATCTCAGAGTAAAAGAGGCTGAGTAATAAAAAGCATGCCGCACCTTTTAGATTTTATTCCACACACTTTGTAGTGGTCTATCAGTTGAAAAGATATTTCAGTTTGTGGTTGTAACATGACAAAAAGTGAAAAGGTTTGAGATGTAGGGATACATCTACAATCAATTCAAACTGCTTTGCAAAGCAGTGTACATATAATTTATGACAAAAGTCTTACTCTCTTTATAGAAAGTGGTGGTTTTTTTCACCTATCATGGCATTATTAAAGCAGCTGCACTGACACCTCATTTAGTGTGTCCCTCGAAAGAACATTTTCCAACATACTCACTCTTCTTGACATTCTGAATTTAATTATTTTGAAAACAAGCATCAATTTAAATGTAAGATGTGAGAAACATTTAGTTCTGTAGAAGTAAAATGTCATTCAATGCAAATTTAAACTGTGAGCCATAATTCAGCATTTCTCAGAAGTAAACCAGCCATGACATGATTCTGCTACTCTTCCCATTAAAAAGGCTAGGCACTGGATGTAAAAATCAACACACACATTATTTTTGTCTTCACAACACTATGAAGAAATTTAACCAGAAGAAAACACAAGAGCAAATCCGCTTAATTATTTGTCAAGATAAACAAAACAGAACAAGAAAATAGTTCAATCACATTTAGTAATTACTGACATGCGGTTTTATTTTAATGAATTTAAGTCACAACAAAAAACAACTTAATATACCATTTATTTAAAAAAAAACAAAAACAAAAACAAAAAAAAAATTAGAATCACATTTACCTCACAGAAAAGTGTGAGCTTGTCATCAGGTAAGAGACCATTAGCTTCATCCAGCAGGAAATCTCTCCTTATAAATTTTTTGAAGCCCCAGTCTTTTCCTTGGACAAACCTATATGCTCTTTGGCTCTCTGTAAATAGAAACATAATTTCAAATTTTAAAACATTCTTCAAACCTGCAGCTTAATAAATAACAAAAATAAATGTAAAGTTTGCATGAAAATATTTGTAATTGCTACTACTTACCCATTGCTTTTGTTTCCTCTCTTTTAGCATTCAACAAAGAAAACTTAAACTTTGCTCTGACTTCACTTTTTGGACAACTAACAAGAAGTAAATACAGTGATAGATAATCTTTGCTTTCATCATCAAGTCCCTTTGGATTAACTCTCAGACACCTGGCACAAATTAAAGTAATGAAGATTAGATTATGCATGAATATAATATGTTGCAATAACCTTTTTAATGGCCACAGAAACCTTAGACTGAAATTTTGAGTAAAATACTTTCATACTAACCATTTCATTTTGTCATTAGGGCCAGAAGAGAAGGTTGAACTCTTCAACACCTCTCCCATTTCTTCTCTGCAAAAACTAAAGTTATTTATGGTCCACATGTAGGAAAACTTCACTACTTTGACCTAAAAACCAATAAAAATCAAGCAAATTAGATTTTTTTATTATTATTTAAAGAACAGAAATAAAAATTACTTGATTTTATGAAATATTATGGACTGGAAGTTAATCAATTCAAACAATTGCTTTATTTTACTGACAGACCCAGTTTCAATACAAAAATGTATCGTCCAATCAATCCAAAACAGGTTCAAAGTCAATAACACAAACTCTAATTCGATCCCAGTTATAAAGAAGTTTATGTCGAATGATAAACATTTTTAGAGCAACCCTTACCATTTCTAAATAATAAGGGTTGAAATGCAAGTCAGCACTGGTAAGTCGCTTTTAAAAAAAAAATAATCATAAAATAGTGTTTATAAATTTGAAGGAGACGTCAATGGGTATCGGTCAGTTTGCCAGTTTACTATTTTTGTTGCTTTATGTTGCTTTTGATACAAAACAGAGCCGTCTGCCTCCAGACTGACAAAACTTTTTGTGCTCTCTTTAACAACTGACAATTACCAGTAACTTCTTAAATTACATTTAAGGATTAGAAGAAATATGTTCATATGACTCCATTAAATAGTACCGTATTTTCCGGACTATGAGTCGCAGTTTTTTTCATAGTTTGGCCGGGGGTGCGACTTATACTCCGGTACGACTTATGTGTGGAAATTAACACATCATTATATCATTTCACATGTTATTTTCACACTAAACCACAAGAGGGCGCTCTAGGTCTGTGTTATTCTACCTTCGCAGTTAGCGGAGTTGTTTACAAGCGACATCGAGGACGAAGATTTCATTGCGTTTAGTGATTTGGACACGGATGGTTTGGTAACTTGTTAGCATGTTATTTATGCTATAATTATCTGAATAACTCTTTATATGTTATGTTAACATACTAGGCACGTTCTCAGTTCGTTGTTCATGTGTCATGTAACATTAGCAAACCGTACAATTATTCAGCCTGTTGTTGCCTCTATTCTATTTTTATTGCCTTTCAAGATGACATGTCTGTTCTTGGTGTTGGATTTTATCAAATAAATTTCCCTCAAAAATGCGACTTATATATGTAATTTTCTTCTTTATTATGCATTTTATGGCTGGTGCGACTTATACTCCGGAGCGACTTATAGTCCGGAAAATACGGTACTTGCATGCTCAAAACTATTATAGTTTGATCAGGGGCATAATTTGTCAAATGTCATTAATCAGTCGACCCCAATGTACATGGAAACAAAACTGTTTCTTTATTTTAAAAAGTTTTAAATTGAATTGAAAAATGTATTCTGTTGTGGCTTTCCAATTAAAAAAAATAAATTAAAAAAATATAGTTATTTCCCAAGTCAATTAAAAACATGGAATGGAACCATAATTGGAAGCACTTGGGCATTTTACAGAAGGTGGGATAAGATGCCTTTTTAAAATTCATCTTAGCATGTTGGCTTGTCCTCTACCTTCTACAATATAATGAAATAAATTTTATATGATTTCTGATAAACTTTAAGGACATTTTAAGATAAATATCCATGTAGAATTCAGGGTGTCAAAAAATATGAGCTAATTTCATGCCAACAATACAAGCTCCCATTTTAAACCTAAATGTATGAGTTTCAAAACAGGACTACATTATTTCTCATCAATATGATGTCCAAAAGAGATAATTTAATAAATGAATTTATTCCTGCACCTGTGTGTAACACCAGCTCTCTGCCACAGGTCCACTTGACATCTCCCCAGGAGGAGGAGGGGTGGGAACCCGTGACATCACTGGCTCGGATGTACCACTCACTGACGTCCTTAAAGCTCTGACAGTTTCAAGTAAAAAGAACACAGTGTTATTTCTGGAAAACTTACCATCAGCAATGGTTTCAACATTTTCTAATATTAGTGGAAAATGCCTGGCAAAATAATCACTAACTTGAATTAAAATTATTTAACAAGTTATATTTGGTTGGAAAGTTATTCTGGTAATAAATGGCTTAAAACGTAAACAAAACCCAAATAAGACGCATCTTCCGTAAAAAATAACTCCACAGATATTTTGGTTGTTGAAAGACAAAACACTGCCTCCATTTCTAGCTTCATCGCTATGTGAAAAAATGTCTTTGGAGTTGGAAATAATTCATTTCACAATTCAACACTCGATAGACATGATTTAGATTCTAGCATCTATTGATAACTGAAATATTTTTCTTTATTTACTGTATAGACTTACAATATGTAGTGTGACAATGGAACCATGAAAATGTTTATTGTCCCAGTGTTTATTAAAGTAAACTAATTAATTTAGTAAAAGTCATTTTATTAAAATCAATTATTTTCCTGTATTACTTGAATTAGTTACTGCAAAACTTGTTGGATCTGTAATACCAATGGAAGGAATAGAAAGGACCATATAAATAAAATACCTTGAACTGTACAATATTTTTTTTATTATTGTCAATTTACCCTGAGTTTATTTTTCTTATTTTATTATATTTTGTCACTTATAGACACTAAGTGTTGTTTAGTTATTATCAGTCTGTCTCAAGTTCTTTGTTGGAAACATTGTTTATGGCAACTTTTGATTTTCTGGTTAAATTTAGCAACAAAACCATTTAAAAATAATTTTAAAAAGTAAAATACACAGAAAAGCCTTTTTCATACAAATATTTCTGAGACATTACAATAATCTTCCTAAAAGTGTAACAAAATGAATCAAATCACAATCACAGCTAACTTATACTATGCTTCCCAAAGTTAAACAAGCAGAGTTCACGATAATTTTGGCATTTATCATCATAACAATAAAAGCGATGGTAAAAAGAAAAATAATAATATCACTTCTCTTTAGAATTTTATAGTCAAATTTGACTACATACTATTACTGTCAAAGTCCCACAGACAAGTAATGCCCGAAAACAATACTATTTCTGAAATAAGCTTCTTAGGACACCAGTGACATAAAAAAGTGTATTTCTTATCAAACTGTACAAACCTGCATTTTTTATGCTTCATTGAACAAACAGTAGGAAAAACAGTAAAAAATAAATTTTTGACAATACAGCCAGTTTGGGAAATTTTTAAACATGAAATGGAATTTATCACAATAAATCAAAAGTCTTATAAAATGGTTTTCATGATAACAATATGGTAAATGCTCAACTCTTTATTAGGTTTTTGAACTGAGCAAAAATCATTTTAGTAAATAAATATTTGAAAGGTCACGGCTAAACAAGGATAATGAAACTGACCCTACAGAGAGCATGAATGATATAATGATTTTAGTGTGTTCATTAAAACACTAGAAGCCAACAACAAATGCTTTTTGCAGAAAATGAGTTTCTGTAAAGTACACCTGAACTTTAAAAGCAGTGTTACTCAAATACTTGTACATACTATTCAGGTGGGAATATTTACAGAAACTTGCTAACATTTTGCACACAGAGAAAGAATGACATCTATAATAATAATCAGAACTGAATTAAAATAAATTTGAGGAAAATCTTTGGACATGCCACACAAGTGACCAAATGAGGTGAAAAGTTTTTTTGTTTTTTTTTGGTACTTCAGCAGACCAAAAACATTTGAACAGATATTTTACTGACTTAAGAGATTTTGCAGGTCAGGACATGTTTTGATGAAAGTATTGTGCAAAGACAAAGGCAAAATCTGGCAGTCACACCAGTACAAATTTACTGCTGCTAAATCGTTCAATGCACAATCACATTTTATAATTTGACAGTCCAGAGAAAATTACAAAAACTTTTAAGGGGTCATGTTATACCTTCTAATCTGATAAAGAAGGTTTAGAAAAACACTATGAAGTAAAAGAAAAAGCTTACACTAGGGGTGCTCAAGCCTAGTCCTCGAGAGCTACCGTCCTGCAACTTTTAGATGCAGCCTTACTTCAACAGACGGGGATCAGCTCTGAACAGGCCTGGTAACGAGCCATTCATTTGATTCAGGTGTGTTGGAGCAGGGAAGCATCTGAAAGTTGCAGGATGGTAACTCTGAGGACTGGACTTGAGCTCCCCTGTCTTAGAGCAACTCTTCCAACACCCAGGAACCTCCCACTTAGCAACTGCAGAGACTCTCTTCTCGAGAAATCTGACACCATTTAGTCAGGCTTTTGGTAGGCTCATTTGAATGCTGAATGCTGATTGGGTGTTTACTGGAGGCGCTGGAGGAGCAGTTTGATCTCTATACTGTGTGTGCCAAAAACTTTTGAAGGCATTAAAAACTGTTGTATGAAAATCTTTATTTCTGTCCAAATTTTCCAAGGACACCTTCAGTCACATGTTTTTTGTTTCTTTCTGGTTTTGTTTGATTCCTATGTGCTTTTGCGAGATTTGGTTAAACAGTTCTATTTTCAACAGGGGAAGTTCAGCTGTTTGAGGTTAGCTGTGATATAGCACTGTGTGACCTATTCGTACAACCCTGCCACTTTACAACATCTGGATTTTCAAAAACATTGTCCTGAACAGTCACGCTAGCATTGTAACTCCTGAAGACAGACCTTCTTTCTGATTAATGACCATAATAGTCTAATCAGTTGAAAAGGGGTGCCTGGGGCAAGAAAATGGCTGTCCATTTTCACAGGTAATTTACCTAATGTTCCTTTATTAAGATCACTGTTGTGATGTCTCAGAGCAGTGGCCAACAGACATCCACATTAGGTTTGCTCATAAAATACAGCCTCATTCATTCTCCTCAAGGGCACAATTCTTAGATATTATATTCAACCCCAAATCATTTGTAATTATCACAGACATAAGTAAACACTTTAACCCAGTTTCAAATCACCACATGCATGCAGGCTAAACGTTTATAAATGAAAAATAACACACATTGTTTTTTAAGTTGCAAATTTTTGAAAGCAAGACCAGTGAACCATAGTTCCAGATTCATGAGAAACTGTCATTTGATAGAATTAGAACATGCAGCAGTAATATCCATGTCCAAGTCCTTCAGGTTTAAAACTCCTGACCGAAATGAATGAGTCATTAGCAAGCTCCTGGAGAAGATGGGAGGGTGGGGGGTGCACTTGTGTGTGTTAACCTACTGAGGAAGTCTACACCCGGGTGGTCATTGTTTGCACACTATGACCAGCAGGGCATCAGCCAGGCATGCATGGTGGGACTTGCCAAATTCAACTCATATGACTGATGCAAAGATAAAGTTGTTTTGAGGCAAGGATATAAACATGTCTGAAATAATTAATAACAGTAGTAAAGCTTTTATTTTCTTATAGCACAATAACATTATTGGTTGTTAATGACTGTTAAATTCAGCAGGTTCTCTCTAATCTGGTCACTCCACCTGGCGTTATTCCCCTTCCACACGTCCTTCGCTTCTTCCCAGCTGATCTACACCAGGATCTGTTAAGGAATGAAACTAATTGCACCATTTGATGTTTTGGAGCAGAGAGATACCTAAAACATGCAGCGCACTACCCTTAAGGACATTGGTAATGACATTAATGGTATGTCATTACCCATTACATACAATTAATATTAACTACATTTAAACTAATGCAATCCACCAACATGTGCTGCATTGCTTTAAGTCCCACTTCACTTTTCCACAAATATCCCATTAGATTTCAGGGGCTGTGGAGGCTTCTTGAGCATAGAGCAAGTGACTGTGGTTCATTTTTTATTCATATTGTGCTATAACCTGCAGTCACCTTTGATTTTATCTAATAATACTGATGGACAATTTTAAAGTATAGTTGCATATCAGCAGGTTTAAACTCACTCTTAGAACAATTAGTCAGAACTGACTCTGTGCAAACACAGAAGCAAAATGTCCTGATTTGGTTGAAGACTAACTTGTATTTGGAAAAAAGTCCATGATTGAGGTGGAAGTTAAAACATCTGGGCTTTGACAGCAATGCTATATCCAGATAGAAGTTTGTATTGTTAGTCCCACAGTCATGACACTGATGTCTGTGTAGCCGGCAAAGAGAAATCCAGGCTGAGACCACAACACAACCCTGCAGGACTTCTTCAACTCAACGTTTGGACTGGTAGGCAAACTGCAAGGGTCCAAGTGAGGTTGGACCAGGGGCCGGAGATACTCCAGGACAAGTCTCTCCAGGGTCTTCATGATATTGGAGGTCAGCACCACAGACCTGTAGTCTTTGGAGTCCTTTGGCACTGGAACAATTCAGGATGTTGAATACATGAGGGCGAAGTCCACAGAGCTGGACAGCACAGGCTTTGAGCACCCTTTGGCTCACACCATCAGGCTTTGCAGCCTTACCAAGGTGGAGTCTCACCAGGTGCCTTCTAAGATCTTCAGCAGTGATGTTAACTGTAGAGGTGGCCGGGTTAAACCCCTCTGACAGGTAATCTATTACTTCCTACCTCTGATAACTATTCTCAGTTTATCCTCATCACTTACTTTCATGTGCAGAGCCTGAGCAGAAACCAGATGCTAAGGAGAATCTGCTGATCGCCTTGCACTTTCTCATGTTTGTTAATAATTCTCACTTATCCATTCTTGGGTGGATTCATACTTTAACAATTAAAAAAATCTCTTTAACTTTTTTACTTATCCTCTTTGTTTGGTTGGAGCACTGTATTTCTTAAATTGAGTGAAAATAATTATTTTTTTTGACTAAAATGGTCTCCCTTCTAATTTCATCCACAATAACATATTGTGATACCATACATGGCCTAACAATCTCTTGGGTTTGCAGCTTACATAAATCTGTAGGTCTCTTGAGGAAACTCTCAGGCACAAGAACAAATTCACTTCCACACCTTGGGGTGGTCATGGAAGCATATTTCACCAGGAATTCACCACTGCTCCAAATCCTTCCCTTCCTGCTATGGAGCAAAACAATCTCAGTTTGATCATACTACTAAGTTATTCCATGTGGAAGACGTGTGATGAATAAAACAGAAACAGGAAGCAGTGCTACTAACATGCAACTCTGGCCCACCAGGAGAGGGCCACCAAATATGACAATGACAATCTCACAACCCAAAAGGGATTGGGCAAACTGAAAGTAGTGGATGGAAGAGAAATAAAAATAGAAGGCAGAAGAAAAACATGGGGCAAAAAGAGGTGAGAGAGAAACAACTGAGACAAAAGGAATCCAGCATTTAATGAATGCTTTGCAGCATGCTTGGCCAACAAGCCAGAGAGTGGGGATAATTATGGAATGGCAGCAGCAATGAATCTCTGCAGAGTGAACAGATCTACTTCTCCAGTCTATATTTGTCTTTGGCTCTGTAAAGCTCCCCAGTGTCTGGCTTGACCCAGAGATTACCTCTCAGCTTATGCCTTAGCTATAACTTTGTGAAAACACCATTTTTATTAAAAATGTATTATTTAAACCTAATAAATGTTTAAAAAAAATGGGCAACAATGAAAAGAAAACTGTACAGTAAAAAGAATGAGCCTAATTTTGGTTTTCTTGATGGATGAGTGAATTTGATTGAAATGGTAAACATTCCATATTTATATGCAAATATCTGACATTGTTAGAACAATATGCACATTGGGTGTATTACTGATACACAAAGTAATATGTCTCAGTAATAAATATTACTTTTTGAGACATCGAAAAGTGCTTTCAAAAAGTGTTTTCAGACACTTCACTACAATAATGAGAGAAAGAATGTCATATTTATTCATCTCCTTCAAAATCTTAAATTTACATACAAAATGATTACTATCTCTTTAAACAATGCTAGAATGCTGGCAAACGGTCATAGCTAATTGGCACTTTTGAGGTCGCTGGAGGCTCACCTGTTTAAGGCAACATCTGGAACACACTGATTTCTTTAACATAATTGGAAAGTAAAAAAAAAAAAGTATTGTGGAGCTGCACCAGTCTGGTTCACCCTTGGGAACAATTTCCATATACCTAAAGATGCTGTGGCCATCTCTTTAAAGAAACTATACAGCCAAAGAATAAGTCGTCTAAAAGGAAAGAAGCACCTACCCAGTCTAAGTCTCATGTAGATGTTTCTCTTCCCATTCCCTCCCTATTAGTTTCATTATTCAGTTTGTGTCCAAGGTTCAATATTCAATAAAAGTTAAAAAGTGCTGTCTCCCTCAAATACTGTGGCTGTATTTATGCGTCAGCATTATAAACTAAGTTTGACCTACTTCTGCCACTGAAGTAGCAAACTTTATCAAATTGTTCTGCTGAAGCTGAGTTACACTTCAACAATGCTGTTAATGATGCCATCCCAGAATGTATCGCTTAGACAAGAGAGTAATTCTTCACCATTCAGCAACCTCCTTCTGCAATCTCAGACTCACACAACAGTAACTTATTGCTGTTGAAATGCTGCATTTCTTGCCTATAAATTTAAATAGGTGAGTTCTAGAGCAGGGTGTCCCATGAAACTGATCATAATTGATGTCACTGTTGCCCGAAAGTGACAAAACAGAATGGCAGCATCTGTAGAACGTAACATTGGAAGATGATGACATCCTGGAAGCTTCATTTCAATATTCTTTGATACAATGTGGAGCAGCTTAAGCAATGGTTAAAATGCAGAGGACTCAAAGTCAGCAGAAAGAAGGTAGCAATGGTTGAAAGGTAGGGATTTTTATGGCTAGAGACAGTGTGGTAGCCAACACTCGCTAGAACTAAGTTATCTGAGCCTACTTTTCCAAGTACCTGCTCGGCTGTCAGTGTAGGTAACAATATAAATTCATCAATGCTTTGTGGTTCATTTTTCAGATTAAATATCAATTTGTAAAAGCCTGTAAATTGATTACATCTCCTGTCATGGTGAGCAACACTGTCGTGAGCAGCTCACACTATATCAGCTTGGTGTCATATAAAACAGTTCTTCATCTTGAATTTATTTGCAATCACAAACAGAATCAACTGTTTAGATGCACAAACGTTTTCCCCAACACACAGCTTACTGTTCTTGTTTGTCAGAAATTGAAATGCCCTAGTAAAAAAGAGTATACTTTAGTATATTTCAAACATACTTACATTTGTGAAAATACATTTTAAGTACATTAAGTATTAAGTGTACAACCTATAAATATATATGAAGTATACTAAAAGTATGCTTGTAGCAATTTTGACATCATAACTTTAAACACACTTAAATATAATTGTACCAAAATACACTTTTAAGAAATATATTAAATAAATGTATACTTTAAGTGAACAAAATATGTATTTGCCCAAGTGTAAATACACTTGCTCAAGTGTATATTTAAAAGATATTTTAAATATCTTGATATTTTATCTTTATATTTTAAATATCTTTTAAATATCTGTCAAAGATATTTTGTGCATATTTCAAAATATATGTTTGTCGTGGAAAAAAAGACTATTTCCAATCACTGTTCAGGTAGAATCACTCAATCAGGTTTATTCATATATTGTGCACAATATAGAGAGCTTGTAGGACGATCAGTAATGCATCAGGTCTGGATGTAAAGCTCCCAAGCTCTGCCAGGGAGAGAAACACATGAGTTTTATACCAAGGATAAAGAATTAAAACAAGGGTGAGACAGTCTGGTTCTAATGCAGCTGTAGAAAACAACTTCCAACCTTCTACATGGAACCCAAATAGTTCTTTTGGTGAGAGTTCACAAGCATTTCATATAACATGACTAGCAGATGTGACCTTATTGTAATTTTTTCATCACATATTCAAAATAGAATTTTTAAAAATTCACTTAACGCTTACTTTAAATTATTAATCTCAGTATGTTTGAAATTACATCTGAAGGTATACTTTAGGCTAATAAAGTATGCCTTTTAGGTGCCTTAATAATCTTTGACTATTTTTGTTAAAATGGCAAAGAATAAAAAATTAATAATCCTTATAGTGGAATTTGATGTAATGTTGTTTAACAAAGTAACTAATGTGTTCATGCCTCAAAATATCAACAGGACAAAAACCGAATGGAAATGAAATGTGGGTCAGGAAAGGAACCGAAGGGACGAAGGCTGCCAACGTGTTGCTAGCTGGTGGTAAGTTTGCTTCAAAATGCTAATTATCTTCATTTAATTATAAACAGTGCAGTAAAACAAACTTACGTTGGTTTCAGAAATAATTATTTTATCAATTTTATTGTGACTTTTATGATTATTACTATAACAATCATTCAGCTTCATGTTATAACTGCATGGAGGCTGTTTGTTGAGACTTGATATACTTTTCTTCATAAACTTAACCTGGTTTTCATTAAGCTCTGTATGGCAAAGAGACTTTAATATTGAGGTTGTTCATCATTGTTTTTATCTTCAACATATTTTTGCAGTCTAAGCAAATGAAGATGAAAGAGGAATCCAGGGATCAGGTGTAAGAAAACCTAAAGACTTTCCAGTCTCAGAAGAGGCTCTGGCTCCACCAGATCACCAACCAGTTCTGAGGATGA